>JACBKR010000414.1:0-86581 GCA_014218235.1 Colocasia esculenta
AGATCAGGAAGCGCTGCAAGTCTCGGTCCGCTGCCGCTCCCTCCTCCTCCGCCAGCGCCGCTCTGGCATCCTCCGTCAACCGAGCCATGTACTTTGCCTGGCCCTCTCTCCCGTCTGATGGAAAGCGTCCGCTACTCCCCAACTCGCCTGTAGCCTCATCCTCGGCACCAGGGACGACCTCTCCCGTGTCACCTCCAGCCCCAGGAGTCTCTCTACCATCTCCTGGTAGCATATGAACGTCACGCCTGTCACCACCCGGCCATCTACCCTCAGGCCGTGTTCCGTGCCATGTCCTCCAGTATGGGATCATGTGACCCCACGGTTGGAGGAAGGCGTGGCACTCGGGGTCCCAGCGCTCCTTCAACTCCTGAATCAATGCCACATCGGCATGAGCTCCTCTAACCTGAGAAAAGGCCGAACCCCATCTCCTCCAGTCTCATCCTCTGGAAGTCCAGTAGTCCCCGGTAGACTGCCCGGACAACGGCCCACCCTAGCTGGGACCATAGCTCGCTCTGCAAAAAAACACAAAAGCACAAAGGTCAGTATGAATCCCCCAAAAACAATCTGTTAAGGTCACGACAATGCCTCTGTCACCTTCTGAATGCGACACAATGAGCTTCAAGTTCAGGTTTCTGAAGGTGACGGATCGACCCATCGCCTTTTGAACACGACGCCCAAAGTGTCGAGTTCACCCTGGTAATGCGACAGGCAACCTGTCGCGTTCACAGGGTGACCGAGGGAGGCCAATAGCCATCCCCAGCCGTTTGACATTGGGAAAAATGCCCTACATGGATGCTAAGCACCTCGTTTCACCCGCTTCCCCATCAAACACGCACAGGGTTTAGGTTTGGCCGCCTACCTTTTTGGGGCCGGCCCCTTCTTCCTCGCCCGGCGCTCTAGGGGGTCAACCTCCATGGGGCGAGGTGGAGCTTCCTCCCTCGTTGCCTCCTCTATCATCCGCCTGCTCTTCTTGGACCTCCTCGCGCAGTCCCCGCCATCACCACCACCGTGGACACCTTCGCCACCCTCCATCGCCAAGGGCCACCGGGGAGGAGAAGCAAGGAGAGGAAGAAGGAGAGAGAAGGGGAAGGCCGCCGCCGCCGCCGACGGCCGGAGATCACCGAAGAAGAAGGGGAGGAGGTTTTGTCGCCAGAGCAAGAAAGAGGGTGAAAGAAGAGAGAGAAGAGAGAAGAGGGAAAGAGGGAAGGTGCGTGGGGCCGGATTTCAAAATTGCCTCAGGCCTGTGGTTGCGACATGGCGGCTGTCGTGTTCTCATCAGGTCGCGACATACACACTGTCGCATTCTCAACCACGGTTGCGACAGTTGACATGTCGCGTTCATGGTCACGACACGCCGACTGTCGCCTTCGTAGTCTATTCACAGAACTCCCAAAAATCCACATTTTAATTGCAAATCTCAAATGCATATATCATATAAAGGCTAAAAATCATCATAAAATGTCTGGTACACCATTCCCATACTTCCAACACCTCAAATCTCTCAAAATCACCAAAAACGTACAATCATGTCTCTCTCACAAGTTCCTGGTCCCCACATGGCCGGATCTCCCTGTACTCTCTGAGATACGCTTGGTATGCCTCGCGCTCCTCATGCACCGTGGGTGGTAGAGCGTGAGTGACACATGTGCGCCATATCTCTAGTGCACTCCGCATGGCCTGCTCGTCCTCTGAATCTCCCAAGCGCCTCGCTTTCATAGGAGGCAAGTGTGATGGCTGAAGAAGCTTCGTCCTAGCTTCCCAATCTAAGAATACCACCTATGTGGGTTGTAAAGACCATCGCCATGTATTCCACAAGTTGTAGGTCCAATCTGCGCCCAAGGGGAAGTCGTATGTCCACTCCGCATAGCGCCGCTATGTCCATGGCGAAGTGCTCTATCGGAAGTGTGTTGAGGTAAAGCTACCATCACTCCGATTTTTCTGATCCACTGTCCTACACACAACACGATCAGAATTTGGCCGCTCTGCCGATGAAGCACAAAGGTGGCACCCAAAGATCCGGCTCTCCGTAGTGGGGTTTTCTACAGATCTAAACTTTATCCTCACTCCAAACCAGCACTCTAAGATGATCATAGAGCCATAGAGTGGGCCCCCTGAAGCCGCCGCCGAGTGAGCCCCGCATAGAGGTAGGCTAAACCACATGACAGAGGGAGAGTCCCCGCCATACCCCGCTAATGGCACTCATATTTGCATGGTCTAAGAAGTGATCTCCGGACGGGAAGAGAACTACCCCACACAAGCATATAGCCACAGCTTTGGTTATCTCTTGGTATTCCCGCACATGTTCTTGCAATGAGATATGACCCCTTAGACAAGGGAATAAGTGAATATGTTGAGGGCTAATCATGGTATACACATTGCCGGGATCCATCATGAATTCACCTAGGATAAGTTTTGGGTTAGGGCTCAACGTATAGCAAGTCTTTTGCTCATCTCCCCGTATGGTCTTGGGTAGGGCCATGAACGCTTCCACCTCCTCAAGTAAGACGGTGGCCTCAATGTTCGAGAAAAGGAAAGTATGGGTTTGTGGGTGCCATAGCTCTATCAAGGCGATGATGCTATGCCAATCAAATGAAATCTTATGATAATTATGGGCGGCTATCAAGATACCCCCCAAACCCCACTCTCTCAACAAGGCACGGATCACATGCATGGGTAAACGTTGATTATGGAGCTATCCAATTGAGCTTAGAGTATCGGCGGGAGCCGGGGAAGAGCTTGAGGAAAAGGAAAGAGGGGGGGGAAGAAGAAGAGATGCATTAATTGAGAAATTCGGAGTTGAAAATAACAGAAAATTCAAAGACTATTTTACACACCTCTCTCATATTGGCATTGCTACTTAGATGGTTCGGAACATCCGTCAGCCTCGGGAGCTTACTGTAGGACGTCCGGGCGCGCTTGGGACCTCCATAGGAAGCCTCTTACCCATGGAGCACTTGAGCTCTCTTCATGGCCATGGGAGCCTTGAGGACTTGAAGAGAAGAAGGGGGTGTGAACTCCGAATGTGCCTTATCCCCCTTTATTTATAGGCATTGAGAACTCCTATTTATGGTGGGAGGGAGTTTAGAAGGGTTGATAGGAGTTAGAACATGACTAGAGAACTCTAGGAGTCCAAGTGAGAGCTAAACATGGAGCCCTCGGTTGCCAATTGCACTCTGGGCACAAAAACTGTGGTCGCGATGTATCGACACGTCGCCATCTTGTCGCGACAGGCTCGTTGTCATGTTCACATTTAGGTAGCGACATACAGATTGTGTGCGTTCTGTGTTTGAACAAGGGTGGCTGATTTCTCTGCGTTGTCATGATTGTTTTGCCAATTCAAGATTTGTTTGCACTTATGCTTCAATTCTTCAATTACTTTGGTGCAAATTGAGCTTTATCTTGTTGCTTTATATCTTGATAATCCATAAAAATCAGAAACCTCAGAAAATCAAAAATAAAAAAAATAGAAAATCAAAAGACGGCTCGTCAGGTAAGTTCAAGTAATATTTCTCACCTTATCTCTACATTACTATATGGTATCTACTCTACTATATCATCTCAAGGACCGGCTGGTTCTCAGTGTGTTCCAGGATGTGAGTTCCCCTTCACCAAAAACGAGGATGATCTAGGTGCACATTGTTAATCATTGGATAGGCCATTAGATGGTATGGCTTGGGACGATGGATTCTATAGCACGCCGGGGATGCGAAGTGTCTTGACCCTTGCTCATTTTGTCTAGTAATATTATCCTTGAGTAATTGTTATTTTCTCCTTTTCTTTGTATTTATTTTATGGTTTCTTTTCTTTTAGCCTAACATGCATCATGTAGGATTTTGAGCTTCACACTTCATGATTAGTCAAAGCCAGCTTCGCAATGATTTTCAACCAGATCTTCATTTCTCAGACAAAGAATTCATTCCATTCTGAATTTGAAAGTCCTCTTCGAGCTGGTTGCTCGGTCCAGTTTGCCAGTATGCTTCCTATTCAGGATTCCTCTCATCCCCATTCATTATACCAGTCTTCCCTTTCCCACTGATCCGCTCATTAGTCGTGAATCGCTCGAAGGCCAGAGTGGAATCGACATGCCGGGACAGCACCTATCCCCTAATGAACGAAACATGTTGCCCAGCGAGCAAGCCCAGAGGGGGGGTGAATGGGATTCTTAAAATTATTGAGAACCTAAAAATCTATTCACAAATAGTTACAAAAAACACACTTCGATAGTTTTTAGTGTGTAAAGGTAAACAACAAACACACAAAGGCAATCACACTACACAAGGATTTATCCTGGTTCGGATCCCCTCACCTTTGGAGTCCTATGTTCAGTCCCTGAGCAATACCTCAGAATTTCACTACCCAAGGGTACAGTCCCCCTTATGGACCCTTACACACCCAACCGCAGCTGTCTTCTCTTCACAATCTGAAGAGGAATTACAACACCCTAGATACCACCAGGTCTTCCTTCTACGTGAAGGGAATACACACCCTAGAACTCTTAGGTCTTCCTTCAACATGAAGGGAAGAAAAGAACACAAGAATGTGGAAATGAAAATAAGCCCCTAGATTAAGCTTATACAATGCTAGATCTGAAACTAAGACTGAGATAGAAAGGATCTACATAATTGATCTCTCTCAGTACTAGAGGCTCTCTCAAGGATCTACACTAATCTCAGAGAGCAAGAGCTAGAACAGATGTGAGTGAAAACTTGGCTCTTCAGTTTTCTCACAGAAGACTGAAAAAATCGTTGGAAGCGTTGTCTATCATTCAAGGTGTCTTCTTCTGGAGCTTCAATCTTCTTTATATATCTTCTATTTGAAATTTGAATGTTGAAGTGCCCATTGTCTCTAAGATTTTATTTATGTTAGATTGCATATCACTGTAGAGCTTCTTGTTCAACAATCTTTAGCTTTCCATGCACGCAACAGGAGAAAGGATCTTCTCTGATATCCGTTATCCTTCATATTGTCCAACGTTGTATTGAGGTGCGCTATCAGGATTTTATATCAAAATAGAAGTTCCTTTCTATTCTTCTAAAAAGATGTTTACAGTATAATCATGGAAAGAAGATATCGTTTGCATGTACTGCAGTGATACATTTAGTCATAATAAATGCATGGTTGTCAGAAAGATATATGTGAAGATTTTGACTTTTCAACGTATTAAAAAATGAGTTAAAATATCAAATCCATGAACTCGTTATATGCATGACTTATGAAATCGTTATGCAAAGGAGTCGTTATCCATCTAAATCGTTGTGCACTCATAAGAAAACAGATGCACATACAAATCATTATATAGACAATTCATTATGAATCTATAAGCAAATCATTAAGAGCAAGTTGTCAGAGACAAAAAGATGTGAGCAAATCGTTGTTTGTTGTATCGAATCGTCACGGCGAATAAGTCATTATGTAACTAAACGAATCGTTATAGTGACAGAGTCGTTGTGTAACTTATCGAATCGTTACAAGGATCAAGTCGTTATGAGACTTAATGAGTCGTTGTGAACCAAATCGTTGTGAGTGCAAATCGTTGTACTCACTTAAGAAATCGTTGTGAGAGCAAATCATTGTTCTCACTTATCAAATCGATGTGATGACCAAATCATTATGAGAGCAATCATTGTGCTCACTTAGGAAATCGTTGTGAGAGAAAATCGTTGTTTCTCACTTATCAAATCGATGCAAAGACCAAATCGTTGTGAGAGCGATGCAATCACTTAGTGATCGTTATGGAAGCAAATCGTTATGCTTTCTTAGAGAATCGTTGTGAGATCGATGCAATCACTTAGAGAATCGTTATGGAAGCAAATCGTTATACTTTCTTAGCGAATCGTTGTGAGATCGATGCAATCACTTAGCGAATCGTTATGGAAGCAATCGTTATGCTTTCTTAGCAAATCGTTGTGAGATCGATGCAATCACTTTTAACGAATCGTTATGGAAGCAAATCGTTATGCGAGAGAGGGAAGTCATTACAGCATATAGAAAATCATGTGTACTTAGAGAAATTTCATGCTTTGAACTTACATTGCTATAGAGTAAATAATACTTACCCATTTAGCTTGTTATTCCTTGTTTCATTTCCTGTACTCAAATCTCATAGAAAATATGCTAGATTAAACTTTATTATAGTTTTGTTAATCACCAAAATAAATATGTAATTAATTTAAATTACATGGGGATAAACTAATCATCAATCTCCCACTTTTTGGTGATGACAAAACTTAACTATAAGCATAGATGATCTAAAATGAATCTAAACGAAATTACTGAATATAAGAGATATATTTCAGAAGTACTATATTTCTCCCCCTTTTTGTCATTAAGCAAAAAAAAGATATAAGAGTGAGACAAAGAAGAGAAAAGAATAAGGAGAACAGGGATCATTTTATTCAATTTTGACTGGGTACAGGAAGATAGAAAGCAGGAGACAGAGAGAGGCATAATGAGAAATGACTTCCCATGCCGTTTCTTCCTGCTTCTCAAAGTACAGCCTAAAACCCCAGGTTCTACAGAATAGGAGGTCCCATGATAGTAGCCATCCTGGCAAGATGATGAACCAACTGCTCATCTAAGAATTGAGCATACCGATCTTGATCAAGGGAAACTCTAAAGAAGGTAACCTTCCCAAACTGGCACAGGCGAGGAACTGATCCATAGAGACTGGATAGAAAAGCTCCTGGTGCTTCAATTCTAGCTGCATGGCCACATACACCTAATAACTTTCAACACATGTCTGATAAGGATCATGAACAAGGTGAATGGAGTTCATGTCCAGAAATGTGGCAGCTGAAAGTGGAGGTTTACCTTCCCTGGCCTGAGATACATTCAGATCAGTAAGCTGCTGAGCAGATAGGGGATAGAATCTGGCCCACTCTGAAGGAGATAGTCTTTCACACTCAGACAAGAGAGGGGCGAGGACATCAGCATTGACATGGCCCTGGTGATATTCTCTGAACAAAAATCTGTGAAAGGCAACCAGATGACCCTTCTGCACTTTGATTCTTCCCATGACTCTAGCAAAACGCTCAAAAATAATAAGCCAACAGCTGATTCCATGACCATAGAGTGAAGTGGGGGAAGAAAAACAACATCAGGTAACTCGAGGGTGGCAAAATCACCTGGATTGCTTCAGTGCGAGTTGACCCAAGAGCTCTAATAGCTTGATTAAACTGACCAAGCTGAATTTCGGGGAGACGATGGAGATATCGGTAGTCATTGAACATTTGAATGTACCGGATCATTTTGATTTCCTTTTGTATGAAAGAGCCCAGGTGTCCTTGTGGAGGATTTGGAACCATTCTGATAAGGTCAAGGAATGATCCCGAGGAGGCAACCGGCTGATCGGGCATGAAGAAACTTATTGTACAAAGTCTTGTGGCCCCGAGCCCACTGCTCTTCAGTTTTGGATTCAGCTAGAGAGAAGATTTTTGAATTTTCAGATTTAGAAAGAGAAGTGTAAGGCAAAATGACATTAAGATGATCGGTAAGATTTAGGTGAGGAAGATTAAAAATAAGGCAAGAACAACTTTCTGGAGGAATTCTTTATAGAGTGGGTTATTGTTGTTGTCCATTGTTAGAGAAAACCACAGAGGTGGATAAAAAGGGTCAAAAGAAATAGAAGAGGTGGATGTTATTTTTCTTTTCTTAGGAGCAGGGCTAGAAGAGCCTGTCCTATGAACATGAGTTCCAACCTTCAAAATAGATCGAAGAATAGCTTCCTCAAACTTATCTTTGATGTCCCTAAGAAAGGGACCATCTATCTGAGCACCCTCCAGAATAATCGTAATGAAGGAGCGAGGAGTAGTAGGATGAAGAAAATAATGTGAGGTAGAAGAAGGTATATTTGTTGGTCTAAAGGAAGAGCGACCGTAGGATGAGGAGGCTCCATCTGATGAGGAGGCTGGAGGAACCTCAAAGGGAGGACGAGCAGGAATGTGAGTGGTGGAGACAGGGGATGAAGAGGACTGTGAAGGAAATGGAGTAGGTGAAGAGATGTTTCTGGGTAGTGGTTGTTTGAAAGATGGAGGAGCTGGTGCTGCTGTGGAGGATGAAGGTGGAGAAAGAGGGGTGGTGTTTGAATGGGAGAAGGAGCTGGGGGCTCAGGAGCTACAGCTTCGTCTTTTTCCCTGACACGATCAACCTTGGCTTCCACTGGCCCGGTTGGCCCAGACAACACCTCAGCTTGCCCTGTTGGCCCTGACATCTGATCAACAACTGCTGGCCCTGCTGGATTTTCAGATAGGTGCCTTGATGGCATAGACTTCACCGCTTCATCAGGAATAGATGGCCCTGAAGGCCCAGACTCCTCTACTGAAACAGGCCCTGTGGCCTCGCAATCTCTTCATTTGCATCCTTAGAAGGCTGAGGAGCAGTGGTGTGGGAGCAAGAGGTGATGATGCTCTTACCTCCTTTAGAATGTCTGAAAAAAGAGTCTTCATGCTTCCCATTTCCTTGTTCAACCACCTTACTGCATTCTTTACCATGCCCATTTCTTTTGCTGCCGAAGCTTGGCTCATAAAAATAGAATTAACATCCGATTGCACAGAGCAAAGTATTTCACCTTGGGTGTCTAACCTTTCAATCACAGGCTTCAGGTTAATGAC
This sequence comes from Colocasia esculenta, assembly GCA_014218235.1. Taxonomy (NCBI): domain Eukaryota; kingdom Viridiplantae; phylum Streptophyta; class Magnoliopsida; order Alismatales; family Araceae; genus Colocasia; species Colocasia esculenta. The sequence continues at coordinate 8,610 of JACBKR010000414.1, forward strand.
AAACCTCTATCTTTGTGGCCTCTGAAATGGTGCTTCTGCAAGGAGAGGAAGGTCAGAAGCAACTTCGTTTCCTTTCTTACTTGCCCTAGCAACGGGCTCCTCATGATCAACTTGTTCATCTTAGTCAGAAGAACAGGTAGTTACTCCTTCTTGAAAATCATTTACTGGGGATTTTTCAGTTCACTCCCCCTGAGACTGACCTTCTTTCTCACCCAAAATCTCCCCTTCAGCAGGGGCATCTTCCATGGGTGCATCATCTTGGACTATTGGTTCATTGGTCTCTCAGTCTCCCCCTGAGTGCTAGAAATGGATTCCAGCACATCTCTAAGAATGGATGCCACAATAGTGGTGGGGTTTAGTTCTTCAGATGTTCCTTCAACTGGAACAATATTCTCTGGAGGAATTTCATCAATTAGGCTGCCAGTGACCACAGATTCTTCTGCCTCTGCTGCTGCTGTTTTTTCTGTTGCTGTGGTGTTACTGTTTCTTCTGCTAGTGTTGTTTTGTTACTTCTTGGACTTCTTGAGCTTCGCCTATGATGGCCTCACCCTCAACCATTGAAGTCTTGGTACATACACCGTTTACAACTGAAAATCCGCTCTTCCTTAAATTCCAACTGCAGATAGCCTGCCCCTTCTTCTCTACTACTGCCCCAGACAAGTTAATGCCAAATGTTGAAAGATCTTGGTCAGCAGATGAGCAGAAGGCAGGGACACATTCAATTTGTTCTTCGTGTCCCAAACCTGAGCATGAGCAAACTTCATTCGCTCCAGGATAACCTCGGCCATATTAATCTCCTGGTTCTGGATTGCCCAGAACATCATGTCTGAGTCTGCTTTTGTACAGTTGAAAAGGTGACACTCCTAGGGACCAAGATTTGACAGATTATGAAATGCAATAGGCGATTAAACACATTCATTTGGTTTATGTCCAATTTCCCATCCTTCAGTCGGAACTCAAGACCTACAATCCCTAACCCCTTCGTTTGAATGTCTACAGTGTGGACTCCACTGTGACCAGTGGTGCAAACTCTAAATAAAGATTCTAAGAGCTCATAGGTGATTCTAATCTGGGTACCTTTGACAGATGATGTCAAGGACCCATCCTCCTTTGTCTTCAGGAACGCATAGAATGCTTTGACGAGGTCTGGGTAACTTACCTCTGATAGGGTCGACAGCTTCGACCACTTCATCCTCTCCATAGTAGCAATCACATTCCCCATGACATTCTTCTGCAAATCTACAATATCTATAGCTTTGTCCACAGAGCTTTGCATTCACAGAGGTGAACCTTTCTTGTTGTACTGCTGTGAGGAAATCAGCTCCATAGCCCCCGACGCTGTCGGAAACAACAGATGCGGCCATGGATTTGAACTGGGAAGGTTTCGGGAATTGTGATAAGGAAAGGAATAGAAGCCCTCAAGAAATTTCTTGCGGGAAGGAGTTTGGAGCTTCAAATCTCAGAGAGACAGTGTCGAAGCTGATAGGGTATCACCTCAGGCAGGTAGAAGGAGATGAAGGTGGGATGTGAATCGTTGCCACACAGATTTTGAGATATATCAAAAGAGTAATGTAACTTTTCAAAACGGAGGCAGTATGGTGGCAGAAAAGGACAAAATGGCCAGTTCGATAGAAATACATTCTTTTAAAAATTACGAAGTGATAATTGCAAAAATTTTAGTGTTAAATTTCACATATATAGTTAATTTTAGACAGTCTTTGTCGATAAATAATGTGCAATTTGATTTTAATTTTCATTTCATTCTTAAATATATTTTGAGCATTTTAGTTAAAATTTTGGGTAGAACACATAGTTAAAATGTTCATTTAATAGAGTCAATGCTTTTTTTTTAGTTTGACTAATAAAGTGTTCTCACTTTTTATACATGTACATAAATAATATTAGATTTTCTAATTCTTACAAATATTAGTTTTTAATAAATTAGATTTTAATTAAATACACACTCTCCCTAAAATCTATTTCACCATTGGTGCAATGCACCACTACCTTTCTCTCATCCAACCAAAACTGGCCACATACCCCTGCCTAACTCCTTTTTCCTTTCTTCTCCATCAGTTTGTGCAAGTCTTGGTGTCGCTTTGTGTGGAAGCAGCTAGAAGCTGGTGAAGGCGGCGAGATCTGGGGTGTGCTGAGGAAGGCCCGTGCGCTTGTGCAATGCAGACGCCCCTGCTGGGCCCTGGCGCGATGAAGGCAATGGCGATTTAAAGTAGCAGCTGTGCAGAGCAGGTGCGTGCGTGGCAGGCAGTGGATCTGTAGGCCAACTGGGCGCAATGGAGGTGTGCAGGCGCTAAGGGCGATGGGAGCTGCATGCCATGCGAAGCACCAGATCTGTGCACGGCGACTGTGCGAAGGCGGTGCAGGTGCGTACGACAGGAGGTGATGAAGCTGTGCTGAGCACCTCTGTGCGGGTGTGGCATGGCGTTGGTGCAAAGCGGATGCAAGACCAGGGCCGTGTGGGGTGGTTCTGGGTGATGTGCAGATGGCAGACCGTGCGGCGGGCAGCCGTGTGAAGCTGGCATGGCGACCTGCTGTGTGTGAAGCGCGGCGGTTTGGTGGATCTGAGGTGTGCTGAAGTGGAAAGTGTCGTGCTGAGCTGGGCGGCCAGCGCCTAGTTGATCCAGCAGAAGCTGTGCTGAAGTGGCGATCCTGGTGCAAACGGGAGAGGAAGCAGGAGGCCCAGATGCCTATATAAGGACCTCAGGTCCTCTTCTCTGAGGTGGCTAGTAAAAACATTTTTGAGGATTTCTTAGCTTTTTCTTTATGTTCTTCTGCTGTTAAGAGTTAGGGGTTCGATTTCTAGAGGAATTTTAGTTTCTTCTGTAATTTTCCTTTTGAGCAGAGCAGAGCAAGGGAGGGTTCACGAGTTGGAATTTTGGGAGATTCGTTTTTAGGATTTCTTAGTTCTTACTTTCTGTTCTTCTAGTATTGTAGAGGATTCAGCATTTGGATATTTCGTTCTTCCATTTTTTTGTGATTTTCCTTTCATCTGTAAGCAGAATTGCAATTTCTTCTTCTATCTCTTCGTTGTTGCTGTGTTGTTCTTGCTACTGTGAGGATTGGAGATTGGGATTCCAAGAGCTTGTCCAGTTCAATATTTTGGCGATTATTTCTTCCATTCTTCTTCTTTAATTTTTCCTTTAGCAGCTGTTCTTCTGGTTTAGTATTGTTAGGTTCAGCATTTCTTCAGTTCAGATGCTTGGGAGTTCTTCTCCATCTCTTCTGTTGTAGGGGAATTGCTCTTCCAGATGGGATTTGGCTGCCTGGAGGGTGATCCAGAGGCAATTGCTTCGTTCTTTTCTTATGTGCTAATTTCATCGTTTTTGTGTTTAGAGATCAATCCAAAGTGTTTCTTTCATTTCTTCCTGCTGTGAGAGATCAGGTGTTCTATATTTTTTTTTGCTGTGGATGATTGAGCTGGGAAGAGATTTCGGCATCAAAGGTTTGGAAACTAGTTTAACTGCTCTTGATATTTCTTCTATATTGGAGGGATTAGCTTTCTTCTGTACTCAGTATTCTTGGCTGGTTTGAGTTGTTTGGATTTTTGGTTCTTTTTCTTTCTTCCCGGGCTCAGATATTTAAGCAGTGGAGTGCAATTTTCCTTCAGATCTGTGAGAGGTAGACAATTCAGAATTCTAGTGAAATTTTAGTTCAGTATTGTTGGAGGGATTCGGCAGTGAAGTGAGGAAGTTCTTTCTTATTTCTTATGTGAGCAGTGGAGTGTTCTTGCTATTGTGGAGAGTTGAGAATGTTGATTGATCATCCCCTGAGCTATAGGGGTACATTGCTTTGATAATTACCTTTTGAGATTTCTATTCTGTCATCTTTTTTTACTTCCTGAATTTTAGATCATTACAGAATTAGAGTTACATCTTTGTGAAATCTTTGTTTAATTTCTATTTCAGATTTTTGTCCGCTTGTTTTGATCCCTCAATTGAGAGGGTACATTGATACCAACTCTTTGGTTCTCAATTCTACTTGTTCTTTTGTTATTTAAAATGTCAAGTGTGGGGATTTGATTGGTGTTGTTTACACAATTGATTTAATGCAATTTTATTTTGGTGAAAATGTGTCCGTTAGAATGGTGTCAAGTCAAAGTAGTTTAATTCAAATTCTATTAAGCCTCTCTGTGGATATGACCTGTTATTACCAGTATATTAGTTCATCTTGGTGATTTTAAATTTGTGAGACAGTTTAGAGAAAGTGAGCATATTGGTTCGTGCACAGAACTCAAGACAACAAAAGTGCACAGTCAACAATGCCGCGTTCATCTTGGCACCGTTGCCGGGAGGCATTAGAGTTTGATTTAATCTGCTTTAATTTGATTCTATTTGCATTAGCTTTACATTGACTTGTTATTGGGCTTCTTATTTCAGATTTGCACAAGGAGTGGAACATGGAGATTGGGCTTGACCTTTGAAGCTCATTGGAGGAGGAGAGCATGCTGATTTCTTTCAAATTTGCTTTTAATTCAGTCTTTTAGATAGAAGAGAGGAGTGAAGCTTGTAGTGAGGAATTCATGTACTCTCTGTGCATGTACAGAGATTCCTTTCCCGTTGGCATGTAATAATTGGACTTTTGGGTTTGAGTGTTTGACATTAGTTTATAGTATCATTTATATTTTCTTAGTTAATTTTCATTTAGTTCAAAAACAAAATAAAATTTAAAAAATCTAAAATCTAAAAAATTTCCAATCGCTCTTTCATGTAAGCCGTTGTTTTACAATTAAAAATTCATCTTCTCAAAATTAGAATCCCATGTTTTAGGACATTCATCATCTTAATTGTCATTTGAATTCCATTTCTTTCTTGCATTGAAGAGTGCGGGGAAAGGTAAGACTTCCATCAATTTGTTTCATGGATTAGAAAATCTTTGTTTGAACTTGTTTTGGTCGCATTTCACATTTGAAAAGGGACTGCTTAAGGGCATCACCCTTTAGAAAAAATAAAAAGATAAGGTGAGGGATTTCATCACCCTTTCCTTTGCCCAAAAACCACAAAAATTTTTCACATTCTTGCATTTACCTAAACTTTCACTAAAAATCAGTAGACTTGGCCCTAGGGTTCATATTAGATTTATCCTTTCTAATTCTAAGACTTCTCTTTAAGTCTGGTATCTAGATTAGAGGTTAAAAAGCTTACGCTTAAGTGAGTTAGAGGTTATTTAATTGGGTCCTTGCGAAAGCAAGGGGGCCTCCCACTACTCCACCTCTTACCTGGCCAGTACAAGAAAAGTTAGGATTGGACTTAAGCAAGATAAATTTGATTTTGAGAAAAATCACATAAGTCCAAGGAACACTTAGTGACTTAGTGTTTAGGTTAATTTGTTTTAAAAGTGTTTGCTTGTTTGTGTTTGTTCATAAAAATTCAAAAATTAATAAAAATTCAAAAAATTCAAATATCATAAATAGAAGGCTTTTTATTTGTGCATGCTTGGTAGAGGATCCTTTAACATAGATTTGGCCCAACCTATAGATGAAATTGAATGATTCGTTTATAGGATGGCCAACCAAGATCAAAACCAAATTGCTAGGAATATGGAGGAGGTTGTACCTAGACAGATGAAGGAGTATTTATTCCTTCTACTATCAACTTGCTACTTGCATTAGGCCAAAATTCCCTGCAAATCATTTTGAGATCAAGCCAGGAACCATTCAGATGTTGCCATCTTTTTATGGCAATCCCAATGAAGACCCTTATAGGCACATAGATGAGTTCCTAGAGATTTGTTCTACTGTCAGAATCCAAAATTTCACAGAAATGCCTTAAATTGACCCTATTTCCATTCTCTTTGAAAGACAATGCCAAATATTTTAGAACGATAGAGAGAACATTACAACATGGCCAGAAATGCAGCAGGAATTTTTAAAGAGTTTTACCCCATTGGCCGCACAACACCATGAGAAGAGCAATAACTGGATTCTCCCAACACCCGGAGAGTTAATGCATGAATCATGGGAGAGATTAAAGAGTTGCTTAGAAAATGTCCCCACCATGGTCTGTTGAGGTGGCAAATAGTCCAAGCTTTTTATGAAGGACTAACAGAATCAAATAGGCAAATGGTTGATGCCTCATGTGGAGGAGCATTCATGACTAAGAGCGAGGATGATACATATAATCTTTTTGATACATTGAGTGAGAATTCTATCAATCATGCCTCACTCTACTCTTACGAGAGAGCACTAGGACCTATAAAGAAGGCAGGGATGTATGAAGTAAGAGGGAGAGGAGAATCAGATTCTAGGGTAGAAGATCTGATAGCTAGACTTGACCAATGATTGGAGCAGAAGTTGGAACAAAAATTCGATCAATTATTATCTTTGACTGGGCAAGCCACACCAAAATTTTCTTAACCACCTGAAACTTGTTCTATGCTTGCTAGCCCAGCCCATCCTACCATGCTTGTCCCACTACTGCCCAATTACCCCCTTTCATTCAAGAACAAGTCCAAGCTGCCCAAGGATTCTACAAACCCTCCCATGATCCATACTCTAACACATACAACCCTGGTTGTAGAAATCACCCGAATTTTCCATGGAAAAATCAATCAGAACAGTTTCTCAACCTGTCTTTAAGCAAACCATGTACGGTCAATCCTATCCCAATCAGAATTCGGGATTTGGTCAATCTTCTTACTCCAAACCTCCACAAGTCCAAGGAAATGAAAACTCAAACCAATTTGCTCATATCATTTCCAGCAACCTTCATATCAACCACCACCTCCTCAGCCCAATTGGGATGATAAAATGAATCAACTCCAAACATGATGGCGACTCTATGCCAAACTCTGCAAGAACAACAACTCAATATCAAACTCAAAACCAAAATTTTCAACAAATTTGGCAAGGATAGAGTCTCAAATTTCTGATGTAGGTCAAAGGAGGGAAGCAGAGCAATTGCCAAGTCAAGCTGTAGCAAACCCAAGAAACAACCCTCCCGGATTCTATCAGAACCAGCAATACCATCAAGCCAGGGGTACAGACCATTGCTCGACCAAATGTACCTCCACCACAAAACCCACAACAAGCTTTTGTCTAGAACATTCCTAAACCACAAAATCAAAATCAACCTATACATAGGATCATCCTCCTGCCCAAGTTAGGGCCCTCAAGTAGAAAATGCAAAACTGTGTCTACCTTAAGAAGTGGAAGAATCAGAACAAATCCTCACCCTCACATGTCAATATTGAATGAGGATAAAGAAAATAAAAATGAAATTGAAATAGAGGAAGATTGAAGAAAATGCTGAAAAAGAAAAATCCAATGGAAAGAGAAAATAATTGGAACCTCTAGACAAAACCAAGATGAGTGAAGACCCAAGCTGTTACATCCCAAGAGTTCCTTTTCTTGAAGCTTTAAGCCAAAATCCAAAAACAAATCCACTGGTAATGAAGAACTCTTGGAACTGTTTAAACAAGTTCACATCAACATTCCTCTGCTTTATGCCATCAAGCATGTGCCTGCTTATGCAAATTTCTAAAAGAATGTGTACTCCCAAATGAGAAGTGAGAAATAAAACTAAAACCATCATTCTTCCAGAAATTGTGAGTACCATTGTCTTGAATCAACTCCCTAAAAAGCTCAAAGATCCAGCACTCCACTAATTCCTTGCACCATCGGTGGAGTCACTTTTGAGAGTGGCCTTTTAGATTTGGGAGATAGTGTCAATCTCCTACCTTCTGCCATTTTTGAGAAATTCAAGCTAGGAAGATCAAACCCACTCTGTTGTCCTTAACTACCGATCGTTCTGCCACCACTCCTAAAGGCTTAGTTGAGGACGTTATTGTGAAAATCAATGATTGTTACTTCCCTCCCGATTTCATCATTCTGGACAGGAACACTCCTCAAGATTTAACTCAGTCCACATTGCCATACATTTTTTCTTCCCAGGCTTAGATATTTGAGCAGTGGAGTGCAATTTTCCTTCAGATCTGTGAGAGGTAGACAGTTCAGAATTCTAGTGAAAATTAGTTCAGTATTGTTGGAGGGATTCGGCAGTGAAGTGAGGAAGTTCTTTCTTATTTCTTCTGTGAGCAATGGAGTGTTCTTGCTATTGTGGAGAGTTGAGAATGTTGATTGATCATCCTCTGAGCTATAGGGGTACATTGCTTTGATAATTACCTTTTGAGATTGCTGTTCTGTAATCTTTTTTTACTTCCTTGAATTTTATATCATTACAGAATTAGAGTTACATCTTTGTGAAATCTTTGTTTAATTTCTATTCAGATTTCTGTCCGCTGTTTGATCCCTCAATTGAGAGGGTACAATGATACCAACTCTTTGGTTCTCAATTCTACTTGTTCTTTCATTAAGTTTAATATGTCAAGTGTGGGGGATTTGATTGTGTTGTTTACACAATTGAATTTAATGCAATATTATTTTGGTGAAAATGTGTTTTAGAATGGTGTCAAGTCAAGTATTTTAATTCAATATTATCCATGGTAGACCTTTTTTGGCCACAGCTAGGGCTAACATTGATTGCGCTACCGGGATGATGGATATATCATTTGGAGATAGGCGGGCTAGTATCAACATTTTTGGGGCATCCAGGCACCATGATCAAGAAGAGAGCTGTCTAGTGGTAGACTCCTTGGAAGAATCCTGTGTGGAAGAGGCAGTAGACCAACCCTGTGCTCTAGGGTTAGGGAGAGGAAGGACAATTTAATTCCTTATTTCAGGATAGTGATTCATCAATTTCATCTGAGTGTCCTCCTAAGGTTGAGCTAAAACCCCTCCCTGCTAGTTTGAAGTACATCTTTCTTGGAGAGAATGAGACTTGGCCCATCATAATTGCTAGTGATCTTGAGGAAGGGCAGGAGAAGAAATTGATTGAAGTTTTGAAGAGTCGTAGAAAGCTATAGGTTGGACAATAGATGATTTGAGAGGGATAAGTCCTTCAGTATGCACACATCGCATATACTTAGAAGAGAATGCTAAAAGTTCAATAGAAATGCAAAGAAGGCTCAATACCAACATCAAAGAAGTTGTTAAGAAATAAATTGTTAAATGGCTGGATGCAGAATTCATTTATCCCATCTCTGATAGCCAGTGGGTTAGTCCAACTCATGTTGTGCCTAAAAACTCAGGACTAACTGTAATTCAAACTGAAATGGGTGAGCTCATTCCCACTAGGCTGGCTACAGGATGGAGAGTGTGCATTGACTATTGCAAATTGAATGCGATGACCAAGAAAAGACCATTTCCCCTTGCCTTTCATTGACCAAATCTTAGAGAAGCTTGCAGGCCAAAAATTCTTTTGCTTCCTTGATGGATATTCAGGGTATAACCAAGTGGCTATTCACTCAGGACCAAGAAAAGACCACTTTCACATGTCCATTTGGATCTTTTGCCTTTAGACGCATGCCATTCGGGCTGTGCAATGCCCCTGCAACTTTTCAACGTTGCATGCTGTCTATCTTCTCGGATATGGTTGGGGATTACTTAGAAGTCTTTACGAATGATTTCTCTGTGTTTGGAAATAACTTTGATTCGTGTCTCGACCATTTGACTGAAGTGCTCAAAAGATGCATTAATTCCAATCTTGTCTTAAGTTGGGAAAAGAGCCACTTCATGGTTAAGGAGGGGATTGTCTTAGGACATTTGTCTCAAAGAGAGGGATAGAAGTAGATAAAGCCAAGGTAAATCTCATTTCCGAATTGCCTCCCCTCAACTCTGTCAAACAAATTAGATCCTTCCTTGGTCATGCTGGATTCTATAGGAGGTTCATCAAAGACTTTTCCAAAATTGCAAGACCATTGACTTCTTTGTTGAAAGACACTCCTTTCATTTTTGACGAAGCTTGTCATAAATCATTTGAGGACTTAAAAGACATTTTGACCAGAGCTCCAATTCTACAATCTCCAGACTGGTCATTACCATTTGAGATAATGTGTGATGCTTCAACTTTGCAATAGGTGCTATTTTGGGTCAGAAAATTGATAAAGGATCTGTAGTGATTTATTATGCAAGCAGAACATTGAATGGCACTCAGATTCGATACACAACCACTGAGAAAGAGCTCCTAGCTGTTGTCTTTGCCTTAGAGAAGTTCAGATCCTATCTTTTAGGAGCTAAATTTATTGTTTTCACTGACCATGCTGCCTTAAGGCATTTGCTTGCCAAAAAGGATGCTAAGCATAGGTTGATCAGATGGATCCTCTTGTTACAGGAGTATGATTTGGAAATTCATGATAAGAAAGGGTCCAAGAATGTGGTAGCTAACCATTTGTCCAGAATAGTTGCCCCAGACTCTATACCTATGAGAGATGCTTTTCTAGATGAGCATATTTTAGCTGTCTCCAATATTTCATCTCCATGGTACACTCACATTGTGAATTAAAAGTCATTGGATGATTACCTGGAGATTGGACCAAAAATGAAAGAGAGATGTAATGCCAAACACTCTGATCATTTAACTCCCATGGGCACTAGCACTTTCAGGTGCACATCCCAGGACCAGATCAGGCCCTTGATATATTGCCAGGCATTAGTTATATTGTTTATATTTAGACAATCAGTCAATGGCCAATATCGAGTACCAAGAAGTAGATGAGAGCACTAGATGAATAGACAAGATAATAGAGTGAACGTGAATAGATGAGCGAGTGGAGTATAGATGAGAGTTAGTGGACCTTGCACATGAAACGTTGAGTAACGAGCGATAGTAACCGTTGCACAACACGCGCACATGGTGTTGGCAGTCAGGCGGAACTCACGACCTTACCACTGGCCATGTTAAGCACAGGTCCAGAGGTCCAGCATGATTCAGGGCGAGAGTGAATTTCTAATAGCCATTTGGACCATATTGATCCCTAATGGGTGTAACAGATGTTAGGGTACAATCGGCTCGTCGACCAAGTGGGAATCCATGGACAGAGGAGACTTACAGAGGCCTTGAACAAAGACTTACTAGTCCGGCAGAAGGAGTATCCGACAGAGAGTTTGTCCAAGTCAAGAGAGAGTGTATATAGAAACAAGTGCTCGACGTTCTAGAGGAGTTCTAGAACAGTGGGTGTCGATATCAGTATTCCCAAAACATCGCGAGAAACGATAGACAAGTATAGGGTATTTAATTACATAAATTACCAGATGTATTATGAATTAGTTCATGCCAAATTATGCCATAATTGGATGTTCAAAGTGTGTGTAAGTGTCATGAAATTTTAGATAGAAAAGATCATGTGCATGTATTTTAATCATAAATATTTAACTTATCAAAGTTATTTTCGGGATGTATGACTGTTAAACAATAGTTCAAACACTGTAGGTAATCAGGCATTTGCTGAGACAGGGGATTTATGCAAAAGGAACCCAGATCGCGACGTACCCTGATGAGGGTCGAGATGGGTCAGCTGAGATCGTGACGGGTGCTTGTACGGGTCGCGACAGGCTTAGTCAGGTCGGGCAGCAGATCGCGACGACAGGCCCTGTCGCGATCAGATCACGACAGAGGGCGCTGTCGCGTTGACCCTTGTGAATGTGGCATATCAGGCCGTCGCGTTCACAGGGTCTGCGCCCGGGTCCGACAGGGAAAGAACTTTATATTGGATTGCGGGCCAGAACTTACCCTATTTAACATAGGGTGGTTCAGAAAATCACAACTAATTGTATAGTCAATGAAAAATCATGAAACTAGTTGCAAAATGACCTCGACATGCAAGGGTACTTACAATAATAGGAATTGGAAAACATACAGGGTTTAGACGTGTTGTAAACACGGGTATTCATGATGAACATGAAACAGTACATAGTTGAGATCAACGATTAAATTCACAAGATAGGATGAATGAATTTGGGGCTTTTAGGGGCAAAAGATGCCTAATATGCATCAGTTCCTACAGTAAAAATCTCATGGCATGGGGTTGAGTATACAAGGAGATCAAGAATTAAGAAGAGGTTCGGGGTCATGTCAGTTGCAGAACATGAAAAAATCAAGAATGAGGATATGCTGGATGGAAATTATGAAACCAAAGGGCTTTTGTTCCTGATAGACAAGACATCCTACAGAAAAAGTTTCATTATTTATGCTTATGAGAATGCCTACCTTTGATCGTTTTCCTCTTCTAGGGTTAAGACTTGAAGAACTCGGTGAAGAACTTGAGAGATCCTTCCTCTCCACGAATTCTCCTCCTCTTGGCCTCTCCTCCTGGTCCAGAAACCTCTTGGCACGAGCTAGGGCCGGCCATGAGGGTTTAAGAGAAGTATTTAAGCTTCTCCCTATTCCCTTTCCTAGTTTAAGCCTAACTCCTATTAAATTCCGAATTTCCTATTTTCCTCTCCCCTTTTTAAGCAAGAGATCTCCTATTTGGTTGGGAGAGAGGGAATTTCGTGGCCAAACAATTGGGGTAGGTTAGGAATCCAATCCTAATTCTACTAGATATTTAATGCATTAAATATCTCTTTTCTATTTTAGTAATATTTTAGTTATGAATTTTGGGTATTTCTCTATTATTCCCCTTCTAAAATCTCTATTTTAGCCCACTCATTTCTAATGGGTCAATATAGCAAAGCCCATTACTCCTTTCTTTTAGTGGATTTTATTTAATTCTCTCTTATCTGATTTCCTAGTTGATTTAATACATCTTCCTTTCATTTGATTTTTTCTAATTTTAATAATATAAATATTTAATTTTATTAATTTTTTTTCCATAAATTTAGGGTTACTACATGAGTGTCAAAAGACCTTCGAAGAATTGAAGAGTTATCTTTTCAATCCTCCTATTCTCGCTCCTCCGATCCCGGGTTGGCCTTTATTGCTCTATGTGTCAACCACTGAAGATTCCATTGGAGCATTCTTGGCCCAATATGACGACGGAAGAAGGTGAGGGTGTTTATTACTTGTCCAAGTTGTTAATGAAGTTGAGAAGAGGTACACCGCTATAGAAAGGATATGTGCAGCCGTCGTCTGGGTAACCCAGAAGTTGAAGCACTATTTCCTAGCTCATGAAGTGAAACTTCTGGCGTGAATGGACCCCATTCGGTACTTGGTGGAAAGCCTATTCTGATTGAACATTTGGTGAGGTGGCAAAGTTTTCTAATTAGTTTGACATCACCTACGTGAATCATAAGTCGATCAAGGGAATGCCATCGCCGAGCATTTGACCCCCATCCCTTACCCTTCCTTTCATGTTCTCATGCTGATGAAAGCTGTCTAGATGAAGTTAGAGCCATTATTGATGGTGTGTAGACGCGAGATTTGGCCCATCTCCCGCAAGGCTATTTGGCCCATTAAGCCTCGTTTGACCATGTGTTGACTAGCCTCGGATCCCATGTAGACGGCAGCATCGACTGCCGCCGACTACAGGTTGGCGGCAATTCCCTTGGACGTTGACCAAGTTGGCGTCCACTCGATGGACGTCTGCATGAGGTTGGCGGCCTGACCCCTGGACGTCAACTGGGTTTACCGGGTCTGCCCAACTAACCGAGATTCTAGCCCACTTACCCATATCTCGGCCATGCAATGCATGTAGCCGTTCCCAACGGGCATATGGGCCACCTTGGCAGTCCCTTGACCCAGTAATCCCATTTGGCCTCTCCCTATTGGTTGGAGCTTAAACACATAGATTGCCACATGTACAAGTGTGTTTCTTCACACTTGAGCATCCAATGCTCTCAACCCCGAGCTCACTGTCTATATAACTCCCCCTTGGTCCCTCTGAACAAGGGGGGAGAGGCTGGACGTCCATATGCTCAAGCTTTGAGAGAGGAGAGAAATTACACCCAAGCTTCACCAAGTCATCCTCTACTTCCTCTCAACCTTTGGGACGTCCAAGGAGGCTTCTCTGGAGCTGAAGGAGCCTCTGCAACGAGCTAGCATTACACCAACAACGAGGATCACCTCCCCACTCTTCCTCTCTTCTTCCTTTTCTCTCTTAGATACTTGCATATCACACACACTTTCCCACACACTCTAGGCACGTAGGGCACCTTCCTACACACCTAGAAAGGGGTTTCCCACCCAAAATGGAGGGAAGAAGGGTGGTCATAACACTTGGCCACCCCTCTTCTCAAGTCCGCACCGGTACGGGACTCTCCTTTTGGGCCTTCCACCTTTCATTTCGAACGTTTGCTGCACTATTTAGGGTCTAATAGAGTCTTGTTCTGTGGCAGGAACGATCTGAAGAAGACCGCGGAGCTCTCTTCCTTTGGCCGGCTGAAGGAGGAGAAGTTGGAGCTTCACCATCACCCGCACGCGAGGTTTACCGCACGATGTGATCAAACATCTCCTTGGGCACAGGTAAGGCCCTGGCGATCGCAATCATCTCCCTTATATCACCGGTTTCCTTTGTTTTCTCCTCAGTCAACGCAGTCAACTCGGGGTCAACGGGGTCAACCGGCACATTCTCCATCGCCAACGAAGGAGCGGCACGTCCGTGAACCACCGTCGAAGAAGGCCACACCAGTCGGCATTCGAAGACGGAGGCGAAACGAAACGTCCACAGCTCTTTTCTGGCGATCGCGATGGGACAACAGTGCTACTGCGGTCTGAGTGCATCCAGGTAGACGGCCATCGACCTTGCCGCCTACCCAGGTAAACGTCCAGTCTTCCTGCCGTTGAAGTATTCTTAGCGTCCATATAGGGTGTTGTTTACTGTCTGTTAGCGTCAGTCGATATTGCCGTCGACTTATTTCTGATAAACTTGGCGTCAACTGGTTTGCCGTTTAGTTTCACAGAACCTGTTTCCTCTGTTTTCTGTTTGTTTTGCTCTTTTTTACTTTTTGTTTGCTTACTGTTTGTCACTAACAGTTCTCAGTCTCCAGGGGTTCTTCTTCTCCTCTTTTCTAGCCTCCCCTCACATTTCTAGGATCACCCTTCTTCGTTTCACAACCTTTTACTCGGGATTCCCGCTCGGGTAAATCGGGTTGGCTCCGAAAAACTCTATAAGTCCCTAAATTCCGTGGATTCCCTCACGGTACGGGGCAGGAGGACCTTTACCCACCTTGTCTAGTCACCTACTTACCGGGATTCGAGTGAGCTTTGAGAGAACGGTCTTACCAATCAACTTAACTCAACACACAACTTTGGTAATTTTTAAAATTTTGGGGACGTTGATTGCTAACATTGTTTGGTAGAAACCACACTTTCTGTCTAAACAGTAAAGTTATTCAACTTTGACCACTTTAAAATCCATAGGTTGTGTGCTAATGGACACTTGGTTGACCCTGTTGACATGGCTAATAAACCGGCTTTTGAATATGATGATAATATCAATGAAATGGTCGGTATGATTGACACCAATGTCCAGCCTGAGGAGTCAGTCCAATCATCCTCTCAGGCTGATAATGAAGAAGTGAGTTTGAGGGTCAATCCCACTCATGACCAAAACAGTCAAGAAGACCCCGAGTTTTCTAAACTCATGTCCCGTACTCGCCCGAGGATATCATTCTATGCTTTCAAAGCATACTGTCCGGGCAGCTACCTCCCCTTCCACTCCATCTTTATCCCCATTCAATGCCTCCACATCTAGGCCCACTCCTAAACCAGTCACCCCATCCCGAGTCTCCCGTCTCCGCTTTCATTCCTCCTGTCACTCTCCTCCCTCCTTTGCCTACTCCAATTCCCACTCCTCCTTCCGCCTATTCGCCACCTATCCAAATCACACCCCCCATTCAATCTAAATCTGTTCCCCTTTCGGAGGTTGAAGGTCTCGTTAGGAAGCTTGTAGCGGATTCCTTATCCCACTCTAAACCTCATTCGCTACTAAACTACTGCAAGCTCCCCAACGCTTACTTTCCCCCCGACTTCAAGGCCCCAAAGTACCGCAAGTATGATGGGACCTCCGACCCCCAATTTCATCTCGCCGGCTTCACCATGGATTCCCATCGGTGGTTATATGATCGGGTCCTCTTGTTCACCTTTTCCAACAGTCATTGGAAGGGGAAGCTTTGAGGTGGTTTACCTCTCTACCCGCATCTGACCTTGTTAATTTTGACATAGTCTCCGAGCGATTCATCTCACACTTTTCATACATGGCCACTCAAGTCCCCACACTTTCCGACTTGATGGCAGAAAAGATGAAGTCGAACGAAGACTTTGTAACTTATGCCAACGATGGAGGTCCATGGCTTCAAGAGCCGACATTCCTATCCCGGAGTCTCAAGCCATAACCTCTTGGTTACTAACACTACCCCTGTGCTCCGTTCTGTCTTAATGCTAAGTGAGTTCCACTCCTTCTCACATCTTATAACAGAGCCAGGGTAGTTGAAAATCAAATCAAGGACTCCTCTCTTCCACACTTCTTTGAAGGAAAGCCAAAGGCACGCAAGGCTCCCGCGGCACCTACCACCGAGGGGTGACCGTCAATGAGTCTGTTAGTGCTTGCAGCCAGCCTTTGAGGCCTCCCAACAAATCCTCTATCCCTCCGTCCAATCCTCCCTCTAATCCTCACCAATTCCCATCACATCCTTCTAAGCCTTACTCTGCTGTTCCTCCTCCCTCTGCTGGCTACACTCGGCCTGGTCCTAAGAGGTCTCACTACCCTCCTCTCCCCGAGACCCTTGAGGACATATTCTTCGCACTCATGTCTTGCGAAGCTATCCGGCTCCCCCCACAAAGGGAAAATCCAAATCCAAGGCTGGATACTTCCAAGTACTGTCCTTACCACCGCACCCATGGCCACGATATCAACAACTGTTTCACATTCCGTGACTGGGTGTATGATGTGAATGATCAAGGGAGAATCAACTGGGAGGATGTCAGTGTAGCCATAGCCAAGTCTAGGTACACTAAGAAGGAATTAGGCATCTTCCAGAACCCTCTCCCCAATCATCGAAACAGCAACCCCTCCTCCTCCAAGTCCCAGAAATGTCCACACCATGACTTGTTCGGAACCCCGGGTCGTGAGGAGAGAACAACAATGGGGGGTAGAGGGCTTTGATGAGTGGTATCCATGTCCCACTGTAGAGTCCCAGGAACCTTCCACCTCGGTGGATGCCATTCTCGAGGAAAGACCCTTAGTGCTTATCCGACCTCCTCAGGACACCTACCCCACTATCCTCACTTCCCCTTCCAGTGAGTCATCCACTAGGCCTCTCCAGTTGATTCTTCCAAGACCCCAAGAGGATGTTCATGTCACGCTTAGGAATCGGATTGTTCCTCCACCTTTGCGGCCGACTCAAGATGAGGAAGATAATGGGCCTCCACCTCCGGCTGGCACCGAATATGATATTCTCCAACACCTTGATAAGACGCCCGCAAGGGTGTCTATTTTAGAATTGATTCGGAGGTCGCCATCACATCAATCCACTCTCCTCCAGTTCCTCCAGAAAATCATGGTCACGATGATCTCCCTCCTAGTGGGTCACCGGCGCCATTCTCTCCCTCACCCAAGGACCCTCAATCTCTTTTTCGGACAAGGATCTTGCCACCCCCGAGTGTCGTTCTCTCCCTCTCTGTCTCACCATCAACCTCAATGGGGTTTCGGTGGACTCTACTCTTATCGACACCGGGGCCTCTATCATGTTTGTCCGATGAAGACCCTTAAGCAATTGGGTTTAGGGGAAGAAAACCTGGAGAAGAGTTGCTCTACCATTGCTGCCTATGACAACTCCAAGAGGGTTGCTAAAGGCAAAATTGCTCTTAAACTGGAAATCGGACCAGTCACCATGTCCACTGAGTTTCTAGTTCTTGATGTCGATCCGGCTTACAAAGCCATCCTCGGTCGTCCCTGGCTAGAACAGACTCTAGGAGTCCCTTCCACCGCCCATCAATTTTCAAATTTCCTTACAATGGGCGGATTATCAAGATCAAGAGCATTCCCACTTTGGAGACTCTTAATGCTATCACCTCAGAGCAGATGCCACACCTTTTCGTTCCAGATAAGGGGAAGAAGCCGGTCATGTCTCTCTTTGACTTCCCCACACCCTCTGAGCTTAGCCAACCTCCCAAGCCCGCCGTAGAACCTCGTGTCCCATGTCTCCCGGGAAAGGTTGGGAAGTGATGGCAAACATCGGCTATGTTCATGGCCGCGGGTTGGGTACGGATGAAAAGGGGAGACCCAGAGTGTCCAGGCAATTAGGAGGATGTTACCTAAGGCCGGTCTAGGTTTTCACCCAGACCCGGTCCATCCCGACCCGTTCATACCTTATCAACCTCTTACCTGGACCTTGAAGGAGCACTTCGTCCGGGACCCCCCCAAATGGGAACCCGAGAGCCATTGATAGAGGAACTGCCTTGCTCTGAGAGTGAGAAGAGAAGAAGTAGAAGAGGAAATGGCAGAAATAGAGGAAGCCTGTGATGACTTCGGCCTCCTCTCACTCTTTGGGTCCGAATCTCCCTCTTCACCATCTCTACCCTCATCTCCTTCTGCTTCTAATCTTCCATCCGCATCTACTCCACTCCCATCACCATCTCTATCTCTCACCCATCCAGTCGAGGCCACCTTGAGTCACAACTCATGGTTTTGGCCTTGATTCCAAAAAAAAAACGCCGATTATCAAAGTTGGAAGTGCGAGATCTCCGTTGAGCACCCTTCCTCTTTGGAATCTCTTCCGCTCGGCCAAGGGCCGACTCTCTCCCCGTTAAATTTTCACCCCTCTGGGAGCACTTCCCATGTACATAGTTGTCCTGTACATAGCAGTCTAGATCCTAGTTTAGATTTGGGTTTAGAGTCAGGTTTAGTCCAGTCTAGAGTCAGGATTAGGAGAGTCTGGTCCCTCTCAACCATGCATTCGCAAAGAAAAAGGTAGGCAAGTTCCTGCCCGATATGTCATGGCCTTGGCCGAGAGGTGTGCCAAATTGAGTCAAGTCCCGGAATTTCTTGAGGAACCTGCCCTCGTGGAGACAGACTTTGAAGAAGGTGATTCTGTAGATGACGGTCTAGGAGTCTATCTGCTAGATTTCAGTGAGAAAGATGGGTTAGGAGAATCTTGGTCAGAGAAGAGGAAGACCCAGTGAGCTCCTATGTGGATGGCACAAAAGGTTCGACGAGCCCACCACGGCTGCAGACGAACCTACTAAGAAGTCAATCTTGGCACCAAGAATCCCCGAAGACAGTGTTAGTCAGTGCCAACTTGAGTGAAGAAGAAAGCATGCGTTGGTAGCTATCCTTAAAGAATTCTCCGACGGTTTTGCTTGGTCCTACGAGGACATGCCGGGACTCGACACCTCTTTGGTCGAACACCGGTTAGTCCTAAAAGCCGATGCAACCGCCGTCAAACAAAGCTAAGGAGGCTACATCCCAAGCTAGCACTCAAGATCAAAGAGGAGATTGACAAATTGCATAAAGCCAAATTCATCAGGGTTGTGCTATATCCACATTGGGTAGCTAATATCGTCCCCGTAATGAAGAAGGACGGTAAGGTTAGGATCTGTATAGATTTCCGAGACCTTAATCGTGCTTGCCCAAGGACGATTTCCCTCTCCCACACATAGATGTCCTAGTGGACAACACTGCCGGGTTTGAAATGTTATCTTTCATGGATGGTTTCTCGGGGTACAACCAGATCCGTCTGTGGAGGAAGACCAGGAGAAAACCTCTTTCACAACACCCTGGGGGACTTACTGTTACGTCGTCATGCCCTTCGGATTGAAGAACGCTGGAGCAACTTATCAAAGGGCAATGATGGCAATTTTTCATGACATGATGCATGTGCACATGGAGGTCTATGTGGACGATGTCTTGTGAAATCGAAGACTCGACATGGCCATGCTGAGATCCTGGGCGGTTCTCCAACGGTCTAGAGAGCATAAGCTTAAAATGAACCCCAAGAAGTGTGTCTTTGGAGTCTCTTCGGGGAAATTGCTTGGGTTCATAGTTAGCAAAGGGGGATTGAGATTGATCCCAACAGGCCAAAGCAATAATCGAAATGCCTCCTCCTAGGAACATCAGAGAAGTTAGAGGGCTGATTGGCAGACTTCAATTCATTAGGAGATTCATTTCCCAGCATTCAATCCGTTGTAAGCCCTTCTACGAGATGCTAAAAGGAGAGGCAAAAATTTGATTGGAACGATAAATGTCAAAAGGCCTTTGATGAGTTGAAGAGTTACCTATTCAATCCCCCTGTTCTCGCTCCTACGGTCCCGGGTCGGCCTTTATTGCTCTATGTATCAACTACTGAAGATTCAACTGGAGCAGTTTTGGCCCAATACGACGACGAGAAGAAGAGAGAGCGTGTACTACTTATCCAAATTGTTCAATGAAGCTGAAAAGAGGTACACCGCCATGGAAAGAACATGTGCAGCCGTCGTCGGGTGGTCCAGAAGTTGAAGCATTTCCTGCCTGCGCATGAAGTGAAACTTCTGGCACGAATGGATCCAATTCGGTTCTTGCTAGAGAAGCCCGTCCTAACTGAGCGGTTGATGCGGTGGCAAAGTTTTCTCAATCAATTTGACATCACCTACGTCAACCAGAAGTCAATCAAGGGCATGCCATAGCCGAACACCTAGCCCATCACCCCTTACCTTCGTATTCTCCTGTCGACGAAACCTTTCCCGATGAGAGTTAGGAGCCATCATCGATGGTGAGCCTTCATGGGTGCTTTACTTCGACGGGGCTTTAAATTCCAAGGGAGTGGAATAGGGGCAGTCCTCCTCTCACCGGAAGGGTAGTCATCCCGCACGCCTACCAATTAACCTTCCGTGCCACGAACAATGTGGCTGAGTATGAGGCTCTCCTAGTTGGGTTGAAGATGGCGTTGTTGCTCGGAGTCAAGGAATTAAGGATTATTGGAGATTCGCAGTTGATACTCCGGCAATCTCTCAGCAAGTACCAACCCCGGACCCCAAGTTGAAACCATATCAAGAGTTGGTAGCAAAGGTAATCCGGCAGTTTAGGAAGCTCACCCTTGTCCACACTCCTAGGGCCCAAAACATCCTAGCAGATTCCCTCGCCTCTCTGGCCTCTTCCATTCCCATCCCTTTAAAAGGTCCTCCGAAACCATCTCTGTTCAAAGGCTAAGAATCCCTTCTCATGCTGATCCCTGGTTTGTTCAACTTCAATCTCCCTCCCATCAAATCAATGCACTCTCAAAGGAGCCTGAAAATCACCTCGATGATGGCCATCCCTGGTATTTTGACATCGAGAACTACCTCAAAGATGGATCCTTCCCGGATTACGCCACTTCTGCCGATAGACGGGCTATTCGCCGTGTCTCCGAACGGTACAAGATCATAGGTGGCGTTCTCTACAAGAAATCCCTCAATGGGGTCTATCTCCGTTGCCTTGATGAAATCGAATCTGAAAGCATTGTTGAAGCTGCTCACTCTAGTGAATGTGGTGGCCATGTCAATGGTAGAGCAATTGCCCAGAAGTTGCTACGACACTATTACTGGCCTACCATGGAAGAAGATTGCACCCATTTCGTCCGTCACTGTGCTAAATCCAATTACACGGTGATAAAATTCATGCTCCTTCTTCCTCTCTTCATCCCCTTATTGCTCCATGGCCTTCGCCATGTGGGCATTCGATGTGGTAGGTCCCCTTGCGGATAGAACTGGAGAAATCCGGAAGAAATCCTTCATTCTGACCGCCACAGAGTACTTCACAAAGTGGGCTGAAGCAGAAGCGTTCATAGAAGTCAAAGCATCAACGGTTGTCAAGTTCATCAAGCGCAACATCCTTGCAAGGTTCGGCGTGCCTCGGACATCGTCACCGACAATAGACCACAGTTCACCTCGCAGGAGCTCCGCGACATGTGTGTAAATATGGCATTAACTTGCATCATTCATCACCATATTATCCACAAGGTAATGGACAAGCGGAAGCTACTAATAAAACTCTTATCAAAATAATCAAGAAAACGTGCAAATCTCACAACAACACTGACTGGCCAGAACGCTTAGTTGAAGCTCTCTGGGCTTATCGCACCTCAGTCCGTACTCCTACGGGGCAAACCCCTTATGCTTTGACATACGGATCGGATGCGATACTCCATATGAGATTTTCCTCCCTTCACTGAGAGTTCAATTGGATTCCGAACTTGACCCCGGTCAACGTCGGGAAGCTTTATTAGCACAACTTGAACTATTGATGAAAGGCGAATGATAGCAGCTGACCATGCACAAGTTTATCGTCAGAGAATTGCACGTTTTTATGCCAAAGAGTTCTAGAAAGAAAATTCGAAGTGGGTGAATTGGTTCTGAAGCGGAAAATCATAAAGGCACCAGGTCCCAGGAGCAAATTGCAAGAAAATTGGGAAGGTCCATTCGTTGTTAAGGAAGCATACTCAGGGAATGCTTATAGATTAGTGGATGCCGAGGGAGTTGAGTTACCCATCCATGGAATGCAGTCTATCTCAAGAAGTTCTATTCCTAGCCATCAGTCAGGTCGGTCGTTCATCACTATTCAGCGTTCGGGTTTAGTCTCTACTTTTCCACTGGTCATAGTGAGTATGACTTTTCACACCACACGATGTTGAGATTGCCTGGTCTATTCTAGTGCAATCACGGTGGTCTCCCCACTGCCGTCACGTCGCCCCATTGGCTGCCCAGAAATCACTAGTCACGGGCGGTCAATCCGGTCATGTCCCCTATTCTACTCGTCGTGTCCGGAGCGGACAAACTACGAGTAGGGGACCACCCACACTCTTTTAAAAGGACAAGGTCACCATAAAACAGGGGCAATAATAAAAGCAAGGGGCAAAATGTCAAAATCAAGCCTCAATGGGGAAAAGAAAAGCCAAGGTCAAAAAGGGTAGCAAAAAGTACGTACCCAGAAAAAGGCTGACCAACTCAAGGAGGTAGCAAAAAGTACGTGCCTCCACCCCAAAATCAGAAAAAAATAAAAAATCCCCCTGAAAACAATGGTTGACCAAGTCTGCTTGATATGAGATGTCGGTTTGGAAAACAAAGTAGTTTGAACCAAAAGCCCTACATGACTTCCTATACATTTCTTCCGATTTCTCCCACTAGGGGTAATTTGATTGTATAAGATCCTCCGTATTGGAAGATATCAAGAAGGCTAGGGGCAATGTCCAACATCAAGGAATTCATGCACGTCTCTCCTCACTCTTGGCCTCTGTGGTTAAGTAGATCGTGTAAACCATACACTACAACATGTGATGAATATGTGCCTTAGAGTCCAAAAATACAA
Source organism: Colocasia esculenta (assembly GCA_014218235.1). Lineage (NCBI taxonomy): Eukaryota > Viridiplantae > Streptophyta > Magnoliopsida > Alismatales > Araceae > Colocasia > Colocasia esculenta. The sequence continues at coordinate 31,656 of JACBKR010000414.1, forward strand.
AAAAAATACAAAAAAATAAAAAAAAATAACAAAAAGAGAGTCTTTTGATGTATATATTTCACATTGTACATATTTTCTCCCAAAATTTCAAAAGCCAAAAAAAAAAATCAAAAAAAAAATAGTGGTACCATGTATATATACTAACATTCTCCTTATTTTCTTATAAAAAAAAACAACAAAAACAACAAAATCAAGAAACAACAAAACACAACAACAACAAAAAAAATAAAAAAAATGCATGTGCATATTTCCCTTTCGGTTATTTTATGTTCCTATCTTTGATTAGAAATTAGCCCCTTGACCAGATCTCAAGAAAGGTATATCGTAGGCAAGGGGCTAAAACAGATCTACACTAATCTGTTTCTTTAAGTGTTGTGGAATGCAGGAATCAAAGAACGGAAGCAAAGCGCTCAAGTGCACAAAAGCTCACAAAATCCACAAATTCCATGATAATCAAGTCTGTGTACATATCATGACAGGGCATACCCCTGGTGGTACAAAAGTGTCACTCCTCTCTCCTCTCACCCTCGCTAGGCCTCGCCTACGCGAGCTACTAACCTCCTCCTCCTCCCTCTCCCGACGCCGGTCGGGAGAGGAGGTCTCGAAGCCGTGGAAGCCTCCGGTCGCGGCAGTCCTCCTCCTCGCACCACGGACGGATCCCCCAGCGACACGATGTCGTCAAGGGACGCGAATGCCGAAACAGTCCTCGCGGGCGTCCCCTGCTGAGCCTGCCGCTGCTGCTCCCGGCGCTTCTTCAGCACCCGGTCCTTGAGGATCTCGTAATCTGCGGCAATCCGTGACCGAGCTGTCTCGGCCTCCCTCTCTAACTCTCTCGGGCTCGAGCAGGCAACCCCTCATGGTGGCCCGGTCGTCCCTCAACTCCTCCATGGCTGTCACCATGGTCCGCCGCTGCGCATCAAAAGCAAAAGAGGATCAGTCCTGAACATGTGAAGGAAAAAGAGGAAAGAAGGAAGTGTCTTACCTCGGCCTCCAGACCGGAAATCCGCGCCTCTAGCTCCAGACGCAAACTCTCCATCTGTGCCTGGAGAGTAGCCCATCTCCTCCCTGCCGCTGCATGTCAAGGGGCAAGCATGTTAGAGCATTCAGTAGACTTTGAAAGAAAGAAAGTGCTAGTTTGGTGTCTTACCTGAGCCCCAATCTCTCGAGCCTGCTCCTCAAGCTCCCGGACTCTCGCCTCCGCTCGGTCCAGGGCCCTCTGCAAGCGGACCGCCAGGTCCCCTCCGCCGGCTGGGCGGACGAGCTCGCCCCCGCATCCCGGCTCGCCTGTGCTCTCAATAGCTCTCCTCTCTGCATGCACAAAATCTTGGTCAGAAATCAAATCAAATCAATGGCAATTTCAAGATCAACGGTTGAAGGTACTCACCAGGGTCCTGACCTCGGCCCGGAGCCTCGTCAGCTCCACCTCCTGCTCGGCCAGTCGCCCCTCCAAGAGGCGGATGGCCTGTGACTCCGGCATCTGCCAAATGCTTCAAGGTTAGATTCAATTCGAATTCAGATCCGACCAAGGCTTAGAGTTAGGAGTTTCACTCACCACTCGTCGGTCAAGCCGGAGTCGCCCGGCGTATCGTGCCTGGTAATCCTCCATATAAGCCGAGCTGTCCTGGAGGTCGGTCACTCGTACCACCTGCTCGCCGCCCTCGCGCCAATATGCGACGGTGCTGCCGTGGTCTGCCCCCCAGTCGCGGTCCTCGGCAAAGAACCGCCGGCGTGAGTGTCCCTCTCTCCCGGGAAGGCACCTCGATGGCCGGCTGGTGCCAGCCCAGGGTCCGTACCACCAACTCCAAGTACAGTACCTAACATGTCCCGAGGCACAGTAAAAGGGGTGGCGGTCGAACAAGGGGCGACCTGCCGCCACCGCCGGGTGCGAGGCGTCCGCCTCCCCCACATAGGGGGTCCACACCACCTGAGAAGAACAAGAAGGCACTGGTCAGTAACGTCAAATGCAGCAGTAATTGAAAGAATGCAAAAGCTAGTTGAGGGTTTCATACCTGGTCGTGCGGGTAGTGGTCAAGTGCGACCCGCACATCCCCTGCCCTCCTGTCGGTGACCCTGGGGTCCGGGGCCACCGCCCACCTCGTCATGAGAGGCACCATCATCTGGCGCCCCTCTACAAGTGTCCCGCGCCCCATGGGGAAGCGGGTGTACCCCCAGATCTGCAAGAAAGTCAGTCAGTCAGTCAAGCAATTTAATCAATTGAAATTCAAGTTGAGCTTTAAAGGAAAAAAATTGCGTACCTGAAGGAAGGGGGTGAAGCCCCCAGTGCTCTGAGAGCGCTGCGAGCTGCTGGGGAGGAGAGAGAAAAGGTGTCCCAGCATCGCAGCACCCCAAGCGTACCTCCCCACCTGCGCCAAGTCCCTCAGCAACAGCACGAACTTGCAGTTCATCTGAGATGACTGCGTCGCGAACAACAGGCGTCCGAAGAGGTAGCTGACGAAAATCCGTACCGAGCGCTCCTCGCTCCGGTCTCCTAGGTCGAGTGCCCCCCGCACTCCAGCATAGAACTCATCAAGTGACTCTAGGGGTCCTCTCCTCCTCCCCCTCAATCCAACTGCCTCCGACAACGATCCGAGCAGGATGCTCCGGATCGGTCTCCTCCTCCGGCCACGAACTCTGGCCCCAGTAGCTCTACTATGTCGTCATAGTAGTCCCTCCTCTCCAATCCGACTACTCTGTCCCCAGTAGCCACACCTGTGGGTATCATGTGACCCCAAGGCATGATGAATGCCTTGCAGTCCTCCTCCCATCTCTCCCTCAGCGCCTCCAAGTACGGTACGTCTAAGTGGAAAGGGCGTACCGACAGTAGATGTCCGAACCCCATCCTCGCTATCTGAGCCTGCTGGGCCTCTGGAAGCGCGTGGTACCATGCCCAGCACAAGTCCCAGGTCACCCTGCTCCTCATTCTGCCTTTGCCCTGCAAAAAACACAGAAAGCTTAACGTCAGTATCGATTGCCGTTTACTCAAAGTTGGCGGCAAGGGTCTGCCGTTTACTCATAGTCGACGTCCAGGGGTGGCCGTTTAGTTCCTGTGTCGACGTCCAACCCATTGCCGTCAAGATCATCTTGACGTCCAAGGGGTGGACGCCAGCAGGAACTCGACGGCAACCGATGTTGCCGTCAAGTTCTTGTCTAAACCGACGGCCCTTTCCCTGTTTCCCCTTCTTTTCACCAAATCAAATCACACTCTCACAAGGGTTTTAGGGTACTCACCCGAGGTCGTCGAGGTGCCTCCGCCTCCGTCTCATCTCCTCCCTCGGTCTCGTCCCCCTCCGGTACGTCCTCTACCGCCACTTCTTCTTCTTCCCCCGCCGTAGCCATCTCCACCTCTTCTTCTTCCTCCTCCGTTTGGCGACGGCCCCGGGTGATGGTCCCTTCTCTCTCGTCCTCATCGTTGTCACAAGCAAAGTGAGCAGAGGGTTTGTTTTCGTTTTCTTTCTCCCGGCGCTTGGGAAGACGAATGGCGCCGGGAGAAGGCGTCGGTTCAAAAAAGGGCGTTTACTGATTTAACGTCCAGGTCTGGCCGTTTACATTTAGCTGACGTCAACCCTAGGCCGCCGACGTACCTTCAGCGGCTAGGGTCTGGACGTCAATGTCCTTTCAATGTCAGACCTCGAAGTCTGGTCGACGGCTAGGTATGGACGTCTAGTTTAAACTAGACGGCTACCTATGTGGACGTCGATTGTCAGTCTCAGTGGTTGGCGACCAGAGGTTGGACGTTAACTAGAGGTTGGCGGCCATCGATATGGACGCCAACTACTCCGCACTCAGTCCTCACAGCATTCTTTGAGGTCATTTCACACCCATTTCACCACATTTCATTCCACACATCAATCAATGCAAGTCAATTGAACACAAATGCAAAAACATCTTTATTCATCTAATTGTGTTACACTTATTCAAATCTGAAAAGTACATCACTTTGCCCTGCGGGCCATGAAATAACCACAAGCAACGGGAAGGATGCTATAATTGTATTCCTCATACTTCAAGATCTCTTCCCGTTTCTCCTGAACAGCCAGTCCCACCTTCCTGCTCACTGTATGTTTTGCCCAAGCCTTCATCGCTTTCTTCATCAGCCTCTCATTTCTTCCGGTGACTATCATATCGATGTCGTTGAATGAAATGGGAATTCCCCGTGGAATCCCAAGCTGACAGTGGCACCGTGTGGTTGATACGCCACCATCCGATCTGCTCCAATCAACCATAAATTTTGTCTTCCCTGGTCCGCGCTTTGAACTCGATAGTCCTCATAAACAGTGGCCTCACAATGAACTCATCCATGCCCAGATATGCTAAGTGATCTCTCCAAGCATCTCGGCCCTTCAAGTGCGCGGTCATACACTTGATCTCATCCTCTGGCTCGTACCATGCCCTGCTACAGTGCACTGAACTCCGAAGGAAGACTCTGGAGGGGGTAGGTTGTGCATCAGCAAAATCAAACTTTAGATGAGCTTCCATCCATACCTGGAGCAGAAACAAACTCCCGCACGTGCGTCCGCCTAGGCTCATGGTGTGAGCGAACTGTACAGGTGGGCCAGCACTGCAGGGAAGCGACTGCCCGCGCCATAGCAGAGTGAGTATCCCAACATGCTCGTACAGGATGAAGTCGCCGCTCGTGGGGAACAGGAACACCCCGGCCAGGCAAAGAGTCAGTCCTCGCGTCGCCCTCTCTCCCGCCAATCTCCCGGCATGCTGATCAGCCACCAAGCCAGCCGGTCCAGAAGATCCCATCCTTGTTCGTCATTCGCAGCACCTCTTTCTTGTCCCGCACGATGTCAGCAAGAATCTCTTCCCACGGGAGGAGAGGAGTCGCTGCATCATACTCCAGGCACCGCTGCCATCCCAAGAACAGCTCCACCTCCTCCAGCAACACGCTCGCCTCGAATCCCTGGAACACGAACGTGTGCGTGTGCGGGTGCCATCTCTCCACCAACGGCCCCAGAGCGTCGAATCCCCACCACATCTCTTTCATGTTCTTGGCCAAGACTACCATGAAGTTCAAGTGCCACATTCCGATAAAGCCTCGCATGTCCAGTGTTATCGCGTTAACCAGATTCACGAGCCAGGAAAAGGCCCGTACCTGGCCTTGGCTTGGGAATGCCGGGATCTCCTGCATAAGGGCGGGGTTCTGTAAGAGTGCTGTTTGGGGCATTTTCAGCCCGGAAAGAGCAGAAATAATCATCACTTACCTCTCCATTGGCCAGACGTGCGCTCAGGTGTCCCGGTATTTCACTCAGAACTCCGGGATTCGCACCTGTAGATCGTCCGGTTGATGAGAGGCCATCTTGCTGGTCTTCTCTGTCTCTTTGCTCTCTGGTTCGTTGCAGCAGGAGCGGGAGGGACGGAGGTAGGAGATGAAAGAGTCCTTATGGACTCTCATCACCTATTTTTTCGGTTTGATCCGCTGTCAGGTAGGCGTCCAGATAGGTGGACGTCAGCTGTAGGTTGGCGGCCACATCTGTGGACGTTAACAAGATTATTGGCGGCCATCGATGTGGACGTTGACTGACCGGAAATGCTTAAATTCTTAATCTTTATATGGCCATTATCCTTTATCTTGTGCTTCGAGCTGTTTTGCAGATATCTTAAGCACAAGCTGCGCTTCAACTTCGGAACGCTCATGCGACCTTGAGCGTCACAGGTATGTCTAACATAGGACCCCACCAGAGGCGAATAACTTGGCGACCGTGAACCCTGAGTTCCCCTTCACCAAAAACCATGATGGGTTTGCGATCTCTCAGTTATTCGTATGGCCTTTAGAATTTCCTCTGGTGCTAACTTGCATTTTAGATAGGCAACCCACACCAGCATGCATCTTCACTGCTAACATTCTCTTACTAACACTCAAAAAAAAAAAAATGGTGATTTTCCTCGATTATATGATTGCTCCATGGCTCCCCAGCTCAGGTAGCCTACTGGGTTCGTCCTTCGTGACTATCCAGGTTGATATCGGGTCTTTGTTGCCCCCTTCTTTACTTGTCCCACCGTGCTTTCAACAAATGATCATTCCAGCCTTATTGAGTTCATTTGAGCCTTCGCCAGCCGCAAGCTTAATTCTGGATTTCATGCTTTCCAGGCATGTGATTCCAGTTAGAATCTTTTGATAACCTTTGAGAGATCAACCAACTCCTTGTCTTCGTGACCTCCTAAATTCGGGACCAACGTCCTGATTAGGCCAGCGAGCCCACGGCTCCGGTTACGAGACCCTCCTGATTCAACCGTCATATTACAACTCCTTTGACTCAGACACGCCGGAAACTAGTCAAAGTCCATCACGGCCATGCCAGGGACCCTGCCATTGGGTCGCAGTTGTAGTTACACGGGTAGATCATCCTTTTCCTACCCCTATTTGTCTCTCAGACGATTCGTCATTTGTTTCTAGCTTGTCTCTTTCGTTTGGTTCGCTAGAATTCCTATCCTCGGAGATGGCCCTCTGCGTCCTTTGTTTACCGAGACACCAACCTTTCAGTCCGCTCTGCTCCCTTGCAAGGCGGACGTCTCGGAGGGGCATTTGTAGACGCGAGATTTGGCCCATCTCCCGCAAGGCTATTTGGCCCATTAAGCCTCGTTTGACCATGTGTTGACCAGCCTCGGATCCCATGTAGACGGCAGCATCGACTGCCGCCGACTACAGGTTGGCGGCAATTCCCCTGGACGTTGACCCAAGTTGGCGTCCATCTCGATGGACGTCTGCATGAGGTTGGCGGCCTGACCCCTGGACGTCAACCGGGTTTACCGGGTCTGCCCAACTAACCCGAGATTCCAGCCCACTTACACCAATATCTCGGCCATGCAATGCATGTAGCCGTTCCCAACGGGCATATGGGCCACCTTGGCAGTCCCTTGACCCAGTAAAAATCCCATTTGGCCTCTCCCTATTGGTTGGAGCTTAAACACATAGATTGCCACATGTACAAGTGTGTTTCTTCACACTTGAGCATCCAATGCTCTCAACCCCGAGCTCACTGTCTATATAACTCCCCCTTGGTCCCTCTGAACAAGGGGGGAGAGGCTGGACGTCCATATGCTCAAGCTTTGAGAGAGGAGAGAGAAAATTACACCCAAGCTTCACCAAGTCATCCTCTACTTCCTCTTAACCTTTGGGACGTCCAAGGAGGCTTCTCTGGAGCTGAAGGAGCCTCTGCAACGAGCTAGCATCACCAACAACGAGGATCACCTCCCCCACTCTTCCTCTCTTCTTCCTTTTCTCTCTTAGATACTTGCATATCACACACACTTTCCCACACACTCTAGGCACGTAGGGCACCTTCCTACACACCTAGAAAGGGGTTTCCCCCAACCAAACGGAGGAAGAAGGGTGGTCATAACACTTGGCCACCCCTCTTCTCAAGTCCGCAACCGGTACGGGACTCTCCTTTTGGGCCTTCCACCTTTCATTTCGAACAGTTGCTGCACTATTTAGGGTCTAATAGAGTCTTGTTCTGTGGCAGGAACGATCTGAAGAAGACCGCGGAGCTCTCTTCCTTTGGCCGGCTGAAGGAGGAGAAGTTGGAGCTTCACCATCACCCGCAACGCGAGGTTACCGCACCGACGTGATCACAACATCTCCTTGGGCACAGGTAAGGCCCTGGCGATCGCAATCATCTCCCTTATATCACCGGTTTCCTTTGTTTTCTCCTCAGTCAACGCAGTCAACTCGGGGTCAACGGGGTCAACCGGCACATTCTCCATCGCCAACGAAGGAGCGGCACGTCCGTGAACCACCGTCGAAGAAGGCCACACCAGTCGGCATTCGAAGACGGAGGCGAAACGAAACGTCCACAGGTGTCATGGATACTTTACTTCGACAGAGCTCTCAATTCTAAAGGGAGTGGAATAGAGGCAGTCCTCCTCACACTGGAAGGGGTAGTGATTCTGCACGCCTACCAACTAACCTTCTTGCCACCAACAATGTGGCCGAACATGAGGCACTCCTAGTTGGGCTGAAAATGGCATTGTTGCTTGGGGTTAAGGAGTTAAGGATAATTGGAGATTCGCAATTGATACTCTGACAGTCCCTTAGCAAGTACCAGACTCAGGATCCCAAGTTGAAACCATACCAGATTTGGAAGGAAAAGTAATCTGGTAGTTTAGGAAGCTCACTCTAGTTCACACTCCTAGGGCTCAAAATATTCTGGTAGATTCACTTGCTTCCCCAGATTCTTCTTTCCCTATCCCATGAGGAAGATCTTCTGAAACCATCTCTGTGCAAAGATTGGAATCCCTTCTCATGCTGATTTGTGGTTCTCCCAACTTCGGTCTCCTTCACCTCAAGTCCATGCACTTTGAAAAGAGCCAGAAATCGATCTTGATGATGGCCATCCCTGGTACTTTGACATTGAAAACTATCATAAAGATGGATCCTTCCCAGATTATGCCACCTCTTCTGATAGAAGGGCCATTCGTCGTGTCTTTGCATGCTAGAAGATCATAGGTTGCATTCTCTACAAGAAATCCCTTAGTGGAGTCTATCTCCGTTGCCTTGATGAGATTGAATCTCAAAATGTTTTTGAAGCCGCTCACTCTAGTGAATGTGGTGGCCACGTTAATGGTAGAGAATTGCCCAAAAGTTGCTAAGACACTATTATTAGCCTACCAGGGAAGAAGATTGCACTCATTTTGTTCGCCACTGTGCTGAATGCCAACTCCACGGTGACAAGACCAGGCTCCTTCCTCCTCTCTTCACCCTCTCATTGCTCCATGGCCCTTCGCCATGTGGGCATTCGATGTGGTAGGTCCACTCGAGGATAGAACCGGAGAAATCTGTAAGAAGTCTTTCATTCTGACTGCCACTGAGTACTTCACGAAGTGGGCTGAAATAGAAACATTCATAGATGTCAAAGCTTCAATAGTTGTCAAGTTCATCAAACGCAACATCCTTGCAAGATTTGGCGTGCCTCGGGACATCGTCACTGACAATGGACCACAATTCACTTCACAGGATCTTCGCAACATGTATGGTAAATATGGTATAAACTTGCATCATTCATCTCCATATTATCGACAAGGTAATGGACAAGCAGAAGCTACTAACAAAACTCTCATCAAGATCATAAAGAAAACTTGCAAATCTCACAATAAGGATGATTGGCCAGACCGCTTGATTGAAGCTCTATGGGCTTACCGCACCTCTATCTGAACTCCTACAGGGAAAACCCCCTATGCTTTGACATCTGGATCAGATGCGATACTCCCATATGAGATCTTCATCCCTTCACTAAGAGTTCACTGGACTCCGAACTTGACCCCCGTCAACGTCGGGAGGCTTTTATAGCACAACTTGAACTCTTCGACGAATGGCGAATGATAGCGGCTGACCATGCACAGGTTTACCGTAAAAGATTGCACGTTTTTTAAGCCAAAAAGGTCCATAAGAGAAATTTGAAGTGGGTGAAATGGACCTAAAATGCAAAGTCATTAAGGCACCAGGTCCCAGGAATAAATTGCAATAGAATTGGGAGGGCCTGTTCGTTGTCAAAGAAGTATACTCGGGAATGCTTATAGGTTAGTGGATGCCGAGAGAATTGAATTGCCACATCTATGGAATGTGGTTTACCTCAAGAAGTTCTACCCTTAGTCAGTCAGTCAGTTTGTTTGTTCATCACTTGTCAATGTCATGGGCTTGGAACTCTGCTTTTTCACTTGGCCATTAGCAAGGTAGGGTTTTTTTCGCACACCACATGATGTTGCAGCATTAGTCATTAGCCGAAAAATCATAAGTACACTTGGATGTGTCTTGAGTCAATGTGACCTCTTTTTTCTTCTCACTCGATCAAGTTTGAAAAAAGGGGCAGATTACAAATAGGGACAACCCACTCTCACCTAAAAGACAAAGTTACAACAAACAGGGGCAATAAGAGAAATGCAAAGGCAAATGCCAAGCAAAATCTAAATGGCAAGGAAAAGCCAAAAGGTTAAAAAATGGTAGCAAAAAGTACGTACCCAGGAAAATGCTGACCAAATCAAGGAGGTAGCAAATAGTATGTACCTCCACCAATGAATCAAGATGAAAAGTATCTTTGAAAACAATTGAAAACTAAGTCTTTCAGTATGAGACGTTGGTTTGGGAACAAAAAGTAGTTTGGACCGAATCCTCACATGGCTTCCTATTTTCTTCTTCCAATCTCTCCCCCTAGGGGCAATTTGACCTTGTAAGACCTTTCCACAGTTGAAAATATTTAGAAGGTTATGGATGGTCTCCAATATCAATGATATCATGTACGAACTCCCTTGCTTATGGCCTCTGTGGCTAAGTTGATTATGAAGACCCTATACCTTGATTTGTGATGAACATGTGTCTTAGAGTAAAAAAAAAATTAGAATGATGAAAATCCAAAAAATAGAAAAAGGAAAAGAGAGCCTATAGATATGTACATATGTCTTCAGAAGCCTAAATTAATTGCATTATGTACATATTTCTTTTCTTAAAAAAAATAAAAAAAATCAGAAAATCCAAATTCAAAAAAAATAGTTATATCATATACATATGTTACCATATTTTCCTATTTAAAAAAAAATGTGTGCATGTACATATTTCTAGTTCAGTATTTTTATCTTTTCCATCTTTAATTTGATTTAGCCCCTTGACCAGATCTTAAGAAAGGTATATCTTTTAAGCAAGGGGCTAAAGACAGATCTACACTAACTTTTTTTCCTTTAAAGTGTTGTGGATGCAGGAACAAATTCGACAAATTTGGCAAACCATTCAACAACACACTGGATGGACAAAAGCACAAAAGGTCCACTATAGAAGATAAGTTTTGTACATACATGACAGGGGCATACCCCTGGTGGTACATCTGGGGGCTCACTTCTCTCTCCTCTCTCCATTGCTAGGCCTCTGCCTATGCAAGTTGCTCACCTCCTCCTCCTCCTTCTCGCGGTGCCAGTCTGGGAGAGGCAGTCTCGTCGCCGTCGATGACTCTGGCCGTGGTCCTCCTTGCCCCACCAACTGATCTCCCAGGGATAAGAGGTCGTCAAGGACACATACATCGACCCCGTCCTCACTGGCGTCTCTGGTTGGGCCTGTCGCTGCTGATCCCGACGCTTCTTTAGCACCCGGTTCTTCAAGAACTCCAAATCCGTGACAGCCTGGGCTCGGGCCCTCTCCACCTAGCCCTCCCTCTCTATCGCCTCGAGCATGAGACCCTCTATCCTCGTCAGCTCCAGCCTCAGGCCCTCCATCTCTGCCTGGAAGGTCTCCGCAACTCCCTGCTGCTGCATAAAATGAGGAAATATGTCAGTCTAAATCAACACATGTGTAGAAGGTAGTGTCAGTGTCTTACCACATCCTCCAACTCCTGAATCCTCGCCTCCGCCTAGTCCAGGGCCTCCCGTAGCCCAATCGCTAGATCCCCCCTGGGAGGATGAGCAGACGAGCTTGCTCCTGAGTCTCGGCTCGCCCGTACCCTCGCTAGCTCCTCCCTCTATGATCATATAGAGTGGTCAGTCTATAATCATTTTTCATCCAGAGATGAGTTGTGACTTACCAGGGTCTACGTCTCAGAGCGGAGCCTCTCCATCTCCAATGTCTGCTCCGCCAACCGCCCCTCTATTAACCTCACCACCTCCGACTCAAGTATCTATCATTCACACATACACGTCAGAATCACAAGTCAGGTGACCAAAGTCAATGGTAGGGAAAATCACTCACCACACGCCGGTCTAGCTGGTGTCGCCCAACGTAGTGTACCCGATAGTCCGCCAAGTACGCCAAGCTATCCTGAAGGTCAGTGTGGTACAAGACCTGCTCCCCTCCACCCCTGCAGTAGGCGATGGTGCTACCGTGCTCCTCGCCCCAATCCCTGTCCTTGACGTAGAATCAGTGGCGGGAGTGTCCCTCTCTTCCCAGAGAAGGCACCCTTAGGGCCAGCTGGTGCCAACCCATAGTCCGTACTACCAACTCTAGGAAGAGGAGCTCGCAGGTCCCCAGGCAGAGTAGCAGCATGTGGCGGTCAAAGAGAGGACACCCCGCTGCCACGGCTGGGTGAGAATCGTCTACCTCCCCCTTGTAGGGGGTCCACACCACCTGCATGGAAGGAAGAACACTAGTCTGTCAAGTCAAGTCAAATCAAATACTAGATATAAGCAGAGGTATGTAGGTTGAGGATTATACCTTATCGTGGGGGAAGTGGTCTAGCCACACTCGCACGTCCTTGACGCGCCGATCCATCACCCTCGGATCGAGCGTCACCTCCTACCGAATCATGAGGGGTACCATGGCCTGGCTCCCCTCTGTCTGTACCCTGCATCCCAAGGGGAAGTGGTGTAGCCCCAGATCTGCAAGACAAGAGAAAACATGTCAGTCATACACAATTTAAGTCAAATGATGAGCATTAATAAAAGTTGCATACCTGAAGAAAGGGGGTGAAGCCCTCGGTGCTCTGAGATTGCCGTGAGCTGCTAGGAAGGAGAGAGAAGAGATGTCCTAGCACTGCAGCACCCCACGCGTACCAACCTACCTGGCTCAGGTCCCTCAGCAGCAGCAGGAACTTGCAATTCATCTACGATGCCTGCGTCTTGAAGAGAAGCCGTCCGAAAATGTACATCACGAAGATCCGCAGAGACTGCTTCTCGCTCCGCTCTCTCAATTGAATCGACACCCACACTCCGGTGCCGAACTCCTCTAGGGTCTTAACGTCAAGATGGATTTCCGTTTAAAAATGTCGATGACATGGTGTTTTCCGTTAAGAAAAGTTGACGTCCAGGGTGTTGCCGTCGAGTTCATCGATAAACATCCACATAGTTGTCGTTAAGTTCCTGTTGACGGAAACTACCTGGCCGTTTACAGGTACTTGACGTCAACTTTGTTGACGTCAAGTTCCTGATGAACCCTACGGCCTCTCCTCTGTTTCTCCCTCTTTTCAACTTTTACATCTACATCATCCACACATAGAATGGGGGTGGGAGGGGGGATGGGGGTCTGTTTGCTTACCTTTGGCTGGCGTGGGGCCCTCCGAGGTGACTCTGCTTCTTCTTATTCCTCCTCCCCTCCATCATCACCCGCCGAATCTCCCCTTTCCGGCGCACTGCCACCAGCCTCTGTAGCCACCTCGACCTCCTCCTCGAGGTTTTCCTCCGCCGACAAGCCCGTCGTCACAACTTCTTCCTCCATCCAGCAAGGGTGGGTCCGTAGAACCTGTTTCTTCTCCCTCCCCATCAGGTAGGGAAGTTCAAGTCCGAGAATGGGTGAAACTTGGCAAAGAAGGAGATTGAGAGCAAGAGAGAATGAGAAAAGGGAGGTGGAGAGTTTCTCCGGCAAAGAGAAATGGGGTAAAAAGGGTGCCGGAGAAGGCCTCAGGTGAAGGCTGTGTTTTGAAGTTGACGGCAAGAAAGTGGCCGTTGAGTTGGGGTTGACGTCAAGTGGTTGGATGTCTAGATCTTACTTCGAGGCGCCTTTTCAGGTCACCGTACCACGGTTAACGACATTCTTGTGGATGTCTACTTAAATGTTAATGTCCATCAATGTGGAAGTCTACCTTTCAATTTGGATGTTACGACAGTTTTGTGGACATCTACTTGTTGTTGACGTCCATCGATGTGGAGTCAACCATCGTTCGCAGTGGCCTACTTGGAACACAGAAAGAGCACAATTCGAAGGACATAACACATGGGGCTTAAGGCTAATCACTATTTATTCACTAAGAATTATGTGTTACACTTTTGGAAATAGGAGAGTACATCATTTTGCTCCACGAGCCATGAAGAAATCACATGAAATTGGACAGATGGTCTCCACATGCTCTTGATAGGTCAAGATGTCCTTCCATTTTTCCTGCACTGCCTGTCCCACCCTCTGGCTGACGGTGTAGTTCTCCCATGTTTTCCTGGCCTTCTTCATCAGCTTCTCATTCTTGCCTAGGATGATCATGGTAGCACAGTAAGCTAAAGCTAGATTCCCCGCAGTACTCCTAGCTGATGCTGGCACCGGTGTGGCTAGTACACACCATCTGATCAGGACTAGTCAACCACAAGTCTCTGTCCTCCCTGGTGCGAACCCTGAACTCAATGGTCCTCATAAATAGTGGTCTTGCAATGAAGTCCTCCATCGAAAAGTAACCAAGGTAGTCACACCAGGCATCTCTGCTCTTCAGGTGTGCTGTCACACACTTGATCATCTTCTGGCTCACACCATGCCCTGCTGCAATACACTGAACTCCGAATGAAGATTCTAGAAGGGTAGGTTGTTTCTCAGCATAATCGAACTTCAGATGAGCTTCCATCCATACCTGAAGTAGAAACAAGCTCCCACATGTGCGTCCGCCTAGGCTCATTGTGGTGAGGGAGCTGTAGAGGTCTGCTAGCACTGCAGGGGCAAGTGACTGCCCACGCCACAGCAGAGATAGGATTCCCACGTGCTCATATAGAAGGAAGTCACTGCTAGTAGGGAACTAGAACACACCCACGAGGCAGAGTGTCAGTCCATGAGTCGCCCTCTCACCGCCTATCTCCTTCACATGCTGGATCAACCACTAGGCCAGCCAATCTAGGAAAATCCCATTCTTGTTGTCATCCTCAGTGCCTCCTTCTTGTCCATCACAATGTCTGCCAGAATCTCTTCCCAAGGGAGAAGAGGGTCATCGCATCATATCCTAAGCAGTGTTTCCATCCCATGAACAACTTCACCTCCTCCAGCAACACAGTAGCTCAAATCCTTGGAACACGAACGTGTGTGTGTGCAGGTGCCATCGCTCCACGAGTGCTCCCAGAGCATGAAACCCCCACCACATGTCCTCATGTTATTGGCCAGAATGACCATAAAATTCAGGTTCCACGCCCTGATATAGCTTCTCATATCGATTGTGAGCACTTTCATAAGGTTAATTAGCTAGGAAAAGGCTCGTACTTGGCTCTGACTTGGGAAGGTGGGCACATCCTGCACATCCAGGAAGGCACCATGAGAGAGACGTTTGGGGCATTTTCAGCAAGAGGAGAAGCTAGAACATATGTTATATACCTCTCTGTTGCTAGTCAGGTGCTTAAATGCCTCGGAACCTCACTCAGCACACCCAGGTTCATGATCGTTGATGTTCCGGTTGACGAAGAAGCCATGGAAACTTGTTGCAGGTCGTTCAGAAGGTCTCTGGTTCGCTGATGAGCAAGGGAGGATGAAGGTTGAAGAAAGAAGAGTCCTAGTAGCCTCCCAATTGCGATTTTCTTGGTTTTATCTGCTGGCAGGTTAACGTCAACATCGTTTGATGTTGGTGCACTCTTGACATCAACATACATGGACATTTACTCCGGTAAATGGCACACGATGTAGACGTCAACTGAGCGTTGGCGGCAGTTGGGCTTGACGTCAACTTCAACGATTTTTCAAAGCTTCCTCATTATATAGCTATTATTTCTATCTTGTGTTTCAAGCTCTTTTGCCGGACATTCAAGCACAGATGATGCCTTAGATCTAAGACACTCATGCGACCATGAGTGTTGTACAGGTATGTCTAACATAGGTTTAGTCACCATAGGCAAATAACTTGGCGACCGTGAACCCAGAGTTTCCTTTTACCCAAAAACCATGACAGGTTTGCGATATCTCAGTTATTTGTTTGGCCTTAGAAAATTTCTCTAGTTCTAATTTACATTTTAGATAGGGAACCCACACCAACATGCATTTAGGATTTCACTGCTAACATTCTCTTACTGACTCAACAAAAAAAAAATGGAGATTCTCCTCAATCGTCACCACTGTGACACCGGCCCATTAATTGGCCAACCAAATCGGCACTGCCTTCCTTAAAATCAAAGTCGATATCGGGCCTTTGTTTCCCATTCTCCAAACAGTCCCACCGGTGCATCACTGAGTTTTATTTCAGTCAACCAGTCTTATTAAGTTCATGTGAACTTGTCGCCAGTCATAAGTTTAATTCTGGATTTCCAACCTTCCAAACAATAATTCTAGTTAGAATCTTTGATGATCCTTTAGAGTGCAATCAATCCCTTTTGTCTTCACAACCCCCTGACTGGACAAATGTCCTGATTGTGTCAGCGGGTCCCGACGGACTTCGGTTGTGAGATTTCTCTGATTCAACCGTCATATTATGACTCCTTTGACTTGGACAACAATAAACAAGTCAAAGTCCTACATGGCAATGCCGGGAACCCTACCATTGGGTTGTAGTCATAATTAGACGGGTAGATCACCCCTTTCCACACACTTGTCTCTCAATCGACTCATTACTTACTTCTAGCCTAACTCATTCATATGGCTCGCTAGAATTCCTATCCTCGGGGATAGCCCTTTATCCAATCTCCGTGTCCTTTGGTTTATTGAGACACCAACTTATCAGTCCTCTCCACTCCCTTGTAAGATTTGATGTCTCGGAGGGGCATTTATAGACGCGAGATTTGGCCCATCCCCGCGTAGGTCCATGGCCCATTAGGACTTGTTTGACTCCTTGTTGACTTACCTCGGATCCCACATTACAACACAGTCTATTGACGTTAAGTTATGTTAACGTCAACATAGTGTGACGTCTGCATGAGGTTGACGACAACATCAATTGACGTCAACCTGGGTTTACCTATTCTATAGAAGTATTCGGGTATTTCACCCACTTGCGCCCCTACCTCAGCCATGCCACACATGGGACCGTTCCTAACAGGCAATTGGGCTACCTTGGCACCCCCTTGACCCAGTAAAAGTCTTATGTGCCCTCCTCCCATTGGACAATACTTTTTTCATGGATTGCCATTTATACAAGTGTGTTTTCTCACACTTGAGCATCCTATGCTCCCTAGGTCCACCCCCACTGCCTATATATGAGGCTCCTTGGCCTTCTTAGAAGGGGGGGGGATGCTGGACGAGCCCAAGTCTTAGTGCCTTGAGAGAAGAGAGAGAAAGAGCCTTTAGTGCCTTGAGAGCTTTCACACTTCCTTGCATTCTGTCTCTCACCATTTAGAGCGTCCAGGATGCTTCACCACGAGCTAGAGGAGTCCACCAAGCAACCACAAGAGTCTTCAACGAGGATCATCTCCCTCTTCTTCCTCTCATTCTTTTCTTCATCCTTTAGTCTTGCATATTAGTCACTCCTCACACACACACACCAAGCACGTAGTGCACACTCCCACACACCTAAAAGGGGTTTTCCAAACAAAAAATAGAGGGAAAAAGGGTAGTCATAGCACTTGGCAACCCCTCTTCTCAAGCCCACAACCGATACGGGGCTCACCTTTTGGGTCATTTTCCTTTACTTCAGAACACTTACGACACTTCATTAAAGTCTTATAGAGTTCTTTTTGTCTCAGGAACACCTTCAGCAACATCACGTAGCTTCTTCCTTTTGGCCGACGGAAGGGGAGAAAGTTGGCATTCCACCACCAACCACTCATAAGGCCACATCATCGGTGCGATCTGAACACATCCTTGGGCACAGATAAGGCCTTGACGATCACACTTTGCTCATTTGCTTACTAGTTTCATGGTTTCCTTCTCTTCTTTCTTTGGTCAACTCGGTCAAATGAAGGTCAACACGAAAAGAGGACGAGGATGGGATCAACTAGCTAGCCAACTCATCCATCAAGGAACCTCGTGGGGTTTTGGATCGAAAACCAAATGTCTACAGACACCTCATAGTAACAAAAACCCTTTCAATTTCATGCACCCAATGCTTAGCTGTGTCCAGATTTGGACCTCCTAAATATGTGGGTGGCTGTAGTCTCACAAACCTCTCTACTAACGTCGTAGGCTCCTCCGAAGCAATTGGTCTTACCGGTGATGCTGAGGATACATGCACAACTAGTGGTACTACTACTCCTGGTGGTGGGGGGGGTGCCACTTGTACTGCCTCCTCTCCTACCTGAGTCTCAACTACTGCTAGCTGAACCAGTGCCTGTTGATCCAACCTAGTATGAATCTCAGTGATACATTGCCACAATCTTTTAATTAACTAATGTGTAGACTCATCTAGTTCATCTCCTCCACCTCCCCAATCTCTCCTCAAATCCTGCAATATTCATCAAACCACACAACATAACAATAAATTAATATGAAATCAAGGGCCAACTACCAACTGTGGACTTGAGTAGAGATCAAGGCTATATAGATCTTCCTGTCCTTTTATATCCACACGGATCTTACCCTGACACCAACTGTAGCATCCCTCATTGTTCAAACTCGTTAACTTAATAACGAGCCCGACACGACTTTGCCTCTTGTGAATAGGTTGAAGACTCGTAAGGCAAACCATTACTTGAGTCCGTGAGAACATAAAAGAAAAATTTAACATACATAAGATTGCACACATTATATAGTCTCACACATATTTAAATGAATTTTACATAGCCACATCTCACATGAATTCAACAGAAAGTGAAAGTACAACATCCTGGGCATAATCGAGGTGAAAACAAGAAAGGAAATTACTCTACTGGTGGAGTGGGCCCACTTCCACTATGGTACGACTCAGAACTAGACGAGGGAAGGGAACTCTCATGCTCCCCTTCACTTGAAAGGGAGAAGTAGGGGTGTGAGCCTCACAAGTCACTAGCTCAGTAGGAAACTCCCTCAAAACCGGTGCAATGCAAACCACACGAGAAGTAGGAGTGAACAACTAGCAGATCTAATATTAATAGAATTAAATATATAAAGAACTGTGCACTGAACATAAATAGACAGGTAAAGGAACTACTAGCACTAGGAAATAATAAATAAAGGGCAAACCACGCACAACGGAATGAGCTAATGAGGACAATGCAACACATAGGTCACAAAGCATGGTTCACGACACCAGCTACTGACCTGGACAAGCCACACAAATCTACCTCTCAATCTCACATAGTCCAACTATGGCTCCACCTCTACAAGTATAAAGAACTAAGGATTCCAACCAACACCACACCTACAATGACACATGCTACAAACCCATGTCTGACACACCTCTAAGGGTTCTGGGGCCCCTAGAGTGAGGCTTTGGAACACGGGACTAGCAAAGGACTAGTACTTCTATTGGTGTCTATCCCCAAACCATGAGCGCTACAAGCAAATGAACAGAAAGCCATCACACCACAAGTCACTTCCCCATTATCCTCTTTCCCTCAGCTGGACATACAACTTGACAAACAAGTGAGGGTGTCCAAGAAGATGACACAGACCTATACGATAAACACAGTACCGGGACAGACCCTGAGCACTAACGTGCCTACCTCACAGAGAACCTGGGATACCCGACTGAAGAGGCAACCATGGCAACGTTGTACCATTAAGCTCAGCCACACACATATAAATCACAAAGACTCAATGTTTGTTAGCCTTAAAACACCACCACAAACTTTTGGAGTAACCATACATGTTTAACTGATAATTAAACACATTAAAATATGCTTCGAAAGACTCACATTACACACTAGAGCCATTCTGGCTTCGGGGACCAGAACACGATGGGGCCGTCTGTCACGTTAAGAATGCAACACCTCGACACGATGCGTTCTGTATGTGAACATGTCTGGGAGGTCTGTCGCATTAAGAATGCGACCACTCGGCCTGTTGCATTCACAGATAGAATGTCAAAGCCCAAAACTTGAATCCGGGAACTCCCCAAACTCATCTTTACACAACTATAGCTCAACTATGGGACAATTTATCAATGTAACAACATGTATGCTACTCAAGTAAAGCCTTTCGATGCATCAAACCACACCAATCACACAGGAACAGGGTCGAAATCGCCAAAGGCACCTTCAAAACCTCCTCCCTGTGCCGAACAGAGGTCCTTGTCTGTTTGGCCGACCAACAGTGACTAAAAACTCTGAAATCAAGAATGCAGCTTAGGTAGTTGTTGCATTCATAACGCGACGCATCAGACTGTCGTGTTCATGAACTCGACGCCACGTAGAAGCCAATCATGTGCCATGCATGCTTGTGGCTGAAAGACTGAAATAAGCGGTGTTGAGAATGCAATGCAGGCGGGGGACGCATTCTGAACGTGACACACTCCCCTGTGGCATTCTTAAATAGAGAACTAGTGGTTAGTTTCGACCCAAATTTTTAGCCCACAACTCTTACACCACATGCATTTCCATAACCGGGAAAAGGACCCTTGAACATCGACTGTACCAGAGTCAACGAATATTTATCTAACTCAGGGGCGATATCATCTCATTTACAGGAGTCTAACAAGGTGGCGGATAGTTTTGGCCTCATATGCTTGTGAGGATGTCTAATATAGTGTACTCAAAATAATCATATGAAAAATCTTTATAAGATTCAAAGAATTGTATAATATGGTCTTTGCTTGCTGTCAGAACATAGTTCTATTCCCATTTGACACTGCTATGTAGTAAATGTGATGGTAGGTATAAGCAGCATGGGCTATCTGTCGAACTCACCTACCACTCTCCTTCTGTCAGAACTCCCTTACATTCAGGAAAAGTCTATATACAATTGTCTGTCTGTTCTTAAATGCTTTTAACATTTGTCCATCTGAGGTCCTTTATGTTACATATATTTCTATCTCACCTACCTCCGAAAGGACAGTGGTACTTGTGCTTCTTTACCCTGCAGATACTTAGCTCCTACTGAAGCTTGCTTTTGTTCAGTCTGGATATGAAGCTTGCAGTCATTTTTGATAAGCTATCTCATAGACCCATGAAGCTACATGCATAGCCTGAAGCCGTTGGGACTGCAAGAGCTAAAGGACTAATGGTCATAACAGAAGCCTCAAGGTCTCAACATCCAAGGATCAACGACTAGTTTCTAACATTTAGTTTTCAATGGGAAATCAAGCCTCTGTTGCTCATATATAGGAGCCAAAGTTAGAACTAGAGGATACACTGAAAACTCAAATAAAAACTTGCAGCAATAAGAGCCACAACAAGCATACATAACCACACCTACTGAAAAGAGAAAGATAGCCTATTGTTCTCAAGCTTCGACTTCCAAGCTCTCTTACTTTTTTAGAAGCCATTCTCTTTGGGTGGCCTACTGTAATTCTAGATTTTTTTCTGTCTACCCTGTTTGAGTCAGAAAGAGTTAGAACAATCTTTTCATTCTGTTTCTCTTTCTGATTTCCGTGTTTTGCTCAATTCTTGAGTAGACACATTGTACTCTTTTCAGTGTTTTAACCAGTAGGGGGTTTGTTCCCTGTGGTGCCCTCTTGTGAAGGGAAGACCTACTGTTGTAGGTATTTGTATCACCCGTTGGTAAGGGAAGATTGTTTAGATGCAAGTGGGTCGTAATATCTCACTGGTTAAGAGAAGGCCAAGTTTCTTGGTAGTTAGTGAAATCCCAAGAGGTTCTTGGGGTAGGCTTCCATGTGGGAAGGGCCTAACCAGGATAAACCTTTGTGCACTTGTGTGATTGTTTCCGCCAAGTTTAACACTTGTTGCACACACTACACTATGTACTAACGATTCTATTTTGTGTTACCTATTTTCATATAAGTTTTTAAGTCCAAGGAAGTCCTATTCACCCCCATCTAGGACATCTAAAGCTCCATCCTCGATCCAAGAAGTGGTATCAGATCAAGGTCTTCTCAGAAAATCAAACAATTTAAGAAGTGATGGCAGCTGAAGCTTACAACTATGAAGAATAGTATGTTACAAGGCCACCATTCTTTGATGGTGAAGATTACCAGTACTGGAAGATGAGATGGAATGCTTCATCCGAGGCACAGATTTTGTTATGTGGCAGATAATTGAGCAGGTGACTTTGCTATAATTGCTGATGGACTTCTACTCTATCATAGTTGATAAAAGAAACATGTCTCTAAACTATAAAGCTAAGAATTATTTGTGTGCATTATCTAAAAGGGAATTTAACAGATTATCAGCATGTAAAATTGCTAAGGAAATGTGGGATAAACTACAAGTAACTTATGAAGGTACTGATAAAGTTAAACAAACTAGAATAGATATTCTTGTCTCCCAATATGAACATTCAAATGCTACCATAATGTAATATAACTCAATGTATAATAGATTCTTTACATAATAGTAGGATTTAGTTCAAAGGTAAAAATCTTACTAATGAAGATAGTTAGAAAAAATTCTAAGATCATTAACTCATAACTGGACCCCTAAGTCACTGCTATTGAAGAAGCTCATGATCTAACTGAACTCTCTATTGATAAATTAATTATTCTTTATTGGCTCATAAAATTACATGGAAAGATTTTCTGAAAGCCCTTCGAAAAAGAAATGCCAAATATATTGAAAGCTGCAGATTTCTCTTCCTCTGAAGATTCAAAGAAAATTTTGAAAGAGTGATGATGAAGCCATGCTGTCAAGAAAACTTCAAAGGATTCTTGCCAAAAAGAAGAAATTTGGCTCGAAGAGGTATTTCAAAAGTAAAAGAAGAAAGAGCCAACTTGGTAGAATGCAATCAACCTAGACACTACAAGTCAAAGTGTCCTATGCTTAAGAAGAAAGAGTCTAGCTGAAAAATATGAGAAAAGAAAGGTAAAGAAAGAATGTTCAGAAAGTACAAGAAAAAGCAATGTCGTAGCTTGGGATAATGAGGAAGCTACAAGTTCGACTCTTCAAGTTTAGAATTAAAGAAGTAGAAGAACAAGTCAATCTAGTCCTCATGGCAGGACTAGAACAGGTAAATTCTAAAACCTCTTTACATTATTTCTGAATTTGATTTTGATAGTCTAGAAGATGCATTTAATGAGTTATATGAGAAATATAAAATAGTAGTTAAACAAATAAAAATAGTTAAGTTAAATTTACTAAACCAAGAAAAATCAACACCATTCTAGAAAATGAAATAGAGAGATTAGGACAAATTTAAACTAAAAATTAAAGAATCAAATGACTATTATGTGAAGACTTAAGATTAAAAATAGTAAAATTATGGAACTTGAATCAAATGTAAATGAATTAAAGAGAAGAAACATTAAGAGAATAAAATAACTATCTAAGAGCCACCATAGATAGAATCACAACTGTAAACATCCTTATTGTAAAACTAAAAACTGTTTAGAACAGGTAAAAAGAAATATGGAGTAGGTTATACACCTCCAGATAATGCAGAAGAAATTGTGTATCATAAAAATATCCACCCCCTAAGTTTGTAAAAGAAAAGGAAATTAAAAATCAAAAAAGGCTTAATTAGTATACTTATAGACAAAACAGAAAACTAAACACTACAAATCTAAAGAATGCATATATCTATGTTGCAGTCATTGTAATAATTAGGACACATAATTAGCACTTGCACTACTAGACACTTCATTGGATTCCAAAACTAACCATCAAGGACCCAAAAAAATTTTGGGTATCAAAATGTCAACTTATTCTGTTTGTAGGGACGCCTGAGAGCATCCAATGGTATTTGAAAAGTGGGTGCTCAAGGCATATGACAAGTGACAAAAAATTATTACAAGTTTCAGAAATAAGTTGGTCAAGTCACTTATGGTGATAATGGAAAAGGAAAAGTGTTAGGATGTGGAACAGTAGAACAAACGAAAGGATTTAATAGAAGATGTTATGTATGTTGAAGTATTAAAGTACATCTCACATTAGCATCAGTCAACTCTGTGACAAAGGTCACTTGGTAAAGTTTCAGAACGACAAATATATTATTCCGAAAGATGGAAAAAATCTTCTGAAGCACAAAGAGTTAAGAATTTGTATAACTCACTACAGCAAATTGGGCTATACCTACAGAATTTACCTACAGTAGGGTAATACGTAGGTATATACCCCACTTATACATGTAATCTGTTCATTCTAAGGTTATACACACGTTTTTTTTTAGTCATATGTAGATACAAAGATATAGTTACGGTTTTTATAAAGTGCGAGAGAATAGTTTCTTTTTAGCCATGGTTTATTAGTAAATGTAACAAAAAAATGTATATACCTATAGATAGCTATTAAATATAGGTATTGATGTACTTGTGACATCCCAGCAAAGTTGGAACCGGGGTATAATGTTAGCGCCAATACATGTCCATTGGGCGGGAAATAAAAAGGGTGGGGTTCTCCCTTGGGCGGTTCTGCACCTTCTGGTTACTCCCTCGGTCTCGATCAACGCCGGCAACTCCACGCGCGTGTCTGGCCTCCACAACCGGCGCTCGCTTCTCCCCTCTGGTATGTACAGTCTATCTCTCTCTCGCTCCTCTCTCTCTCTCTCTCTCTCTCTCTCTCTCTCTCTCCTCTCTCTCTCTCTCTCTCTTTCTCTCTCTTGGCTGGGGGGGGGGGGGGGGGTCGAGGGGGCGGCATACTCAGATCTCACAGGGGGACGAGGGAGAAGCGGAGGGAGAGGAGGTGCTGGACGGGGAGCGGGGGGTGGGGGGGGGGGGGGGGCAGCGGAGTGCAGATCTACCGGGGGGGCACGATCTGCCTCTCTCTCTCTCTCTCTCTCTCTCTCGCTTGGCTCAAATCTCACAGGGGGGGGGACGGGGAGAAGCGGAGGAGAGGAGGTGCTGGACGGGAGGCGGGGGTGTAACGGGGGGGGGCGGCGGACTGCACACTTGGCCTCGGACGGCCGTCTTGACGCCGCCGGCCATGGAGCTACCGCTGGTGAAGCCGTCCATGCAGGTGCCCTCCTCCGTCAGCGCGGCGCTTCCTGGGGAGATGAGAGAAGGTCCTGTTGGTGTGCACGGTGGTGGGCTTCCTGGGGATCCTCTCAGCTGTTCTGGGCTTTGCGGCAGAGGCCATGAAGGCCAAGGTCAGTGTTGGCCTTGTTGGGGTTGGGGTGGGGGAGGGGGACGGTCTAGACTCGGCCTCCCTTCTCCTGAGCATCTCTGAAATGGAGCGGCAGTGGATTCCGCTGTTCCACTTGAAGTTTTGAACTCATTTCGTTTACCTTCTTTCTTAGATTGCTCCCTTAGTGTTTGTTTCCACCGGAGGACTCTTGAGTTCTGCGGCAGTTCGTTTTGCTGTCTAGGTCTGATTCTTGATGTGGTTGGTGGATTTCAGTTTCTTTAAATGGTATTCTTTGCTTTGATATGTAAGCTATTGTTCTCACTAATGGTATATTGGCTTTTTCTGTCCTGCAGCCTTTGGTGTGTGCAGTGACCAGATTTTCAACCTGAACCAGCCTGATTCGGATGAGGGTGTGGCATATGAGAATCACGAGGGAGACGCATTGTCTATATTGTGTTTTTTTAAAATTGGATTTATCTTCTTATATCACATAAACTTCTAATGTATAATGGACCATTTAAAATGCATGTTGAGTGAGAGTTTATTTTCTGATAGTTCACATATGTTGGGGATGAAACTCTCAGATGAGTTTTGTACCATAAGGGACTCTTCTATAGTGGTAGGTGTGCCAGAGGAGAAAAGGGGACTAGTCGTTTGTAGTGTATGCTTTGATACTCATAAATAGGTAGTGATGGGGCCATCAAAGACATGTTCAGATGCAACACATAAATACTTTAACCTTTTAAGGGGTTAGTTTATACTTCCTTATGACCTCTTTTTCCATTTAACTTTATTGACAACATTGTTTTGCAAGATGACATGTAATCTCACTGGGTGCTAATGGAAGATAACTTAAATGAGTTGTTTCTTAATTAAATCTGGGATGAATGTTTCTTAATTTTTTTGGTCATAGGCAGTGATCAGACTTGCAATGTCTTATATAATACTGTGGACTTTTTTTTTTTCCTTCTATTTTTTCCTGGGTTTACTGGGGTTACATGGATTTATTTATTATAGGTGATGATGCTCCACAAAGTAATGAACCGACGTGGAGCATGGACTGTTCAACTGTTCTAAGAGTCAAATCTATATTCATTAGTTCAGCTATCCTGGCAGCAAAAAGCCCATTCTTCTACAAGGTAATTGGAAGGCTATCTTGGGGGCTAGGTCATGTCCAAGGCATTTATTTCCACTTCATATGAAGGCTATCTGGGGGCGAGTTCAGCATTTATTTTCTACTTCAAATAAACCCTTTCATTTTCGTTATACAGCTGTTCTCAAATGGAATGCGAGAATCAGACCAGAGGCATGCAACTTTGCGAATCAATGCCTCAGGTAAGTCAAGAGGAGCTTCTGATTTTTCAATTCCTTAGTTTGATGAGAATGTTCAAAAGTGATTTGGTTAAATAAAATGATTTGAATGATCAAAATGTTTTTAGCATTCTTCTGCTGCAGAATTGGGCTTTTGTCTTGTGCACATTCAGTTGGACAAGTATTGGAAATTCTCTTTTTGGGTATCTATGGCCATTTATGCTATAATTTTCTTTGTAACATTTTTACCTTCATTGAAAATTGGATCACACGGGAGCTGGAGAAGGATCTACATGGTTCAGTTGCGGACACACTGACACCGGATAGAAGGCTAAGAACATTTATGCAGAAATATCTGAGAATGGATTCTTCTATAATGTTTTTTTTTTTTAGAAGTGGTTTCTTCTAGAATGTTGACTGACCTCTTTTATTAGGTGCTTCTCACAGTTTGTTCCATTTGCCTCTGAACTTGAATTACACTTGTTATAAGAACACGCTTCTGTTATTTACAGAATTTTCTGAACATGAAGTTGAGACCAGAATAGAATGCATAGAGCTAGAGTAATTTTTTAGTAAGTAAGAAACAAATGTTAGAATACAGTTTAAAATATGGCCCTTAAAGAGTAAATAAAACGTTTTCCAGGATCTCTTTCAGATGGAATGGCAGATCCTGTTAGCTATGGAAATGCTGAGCGTGATACCGAGCAGGTCTGTTCTATTCTCTTCTATCTTGTTTGTTTAATTGGAAAGTAGCAAATTCCTTTCTCTCTCTCTCTCTCTCTCTCTCTTTTATATGTGGTTCACATTTTACTATCAATCTTACCTTGTACTATCTTCGTCATCCACTTTGAGTCATAATGGTGTATCTCTTTTAATTGGTTTATTGTGTCATTTAATACAAGAGAGGTAACACTTTCCAGTCATAGATGAACATTTTTTAAAGTTCTTTTTTCTTATTAATTTGAGAGATATAGCTTTCTTTAAAAAATGAGTGATATAATTTTCTCATCTTGACTTCAAAGCTACGTGCTCTATTGACAAGCAAAGAAGATTGAATAAAAGATGTTAAAGTTCTCAACAGCACTTCAGACATCTTGACTTCAAAACTACGTACTCTATTGACAAGCAAAGAAGATTGAATAAAAGATGTTAAAGTTCTCAACAGCACTTCAGACATCTAGTTTATGGCAATTCGAGGATTTATGAGAGATGTTGGATGTCCAACAAGTTTAGTTGGACGTATGATGAAAGGGTTCTTTGAGTGAGTTGATTTGTGTGATAGGCATTAATGGGGTCTATAAGGTGACTGAGTTTGAACACAGATGATAAATCTGACCCTTCTGCATTCAGTCACATCGTCTATTTAATATCTGAAAGTATTTTCAGCATAAAGTGATTAAGAATAAAGCATAATACAATCTACATCTTCCGAGTTTTCATCTAATAGTTAAAAAATTTTCTTCAACCAAATGTTTGGTAGCTTTTTTTTTTTGGTATGTGGTGTGGTGGTTTAGACCACCGCCCAACAACAGAACCCACACGGTTTCGAAACCAAGAAAAAAACTCTAAAAATCCTCCTGGGGACACCGAGTTGTTTAAAACATCTGTATTCTGCATTGGTAAGGGAATCCCTGACCATACACCAATGTGACCTCTTGGAGAAGATATCATATCTCGTCCCTCCCATTCAGATCACTCTTAGCTCTTTGTTCTCAACTCAAAGACTTGCATATTTGATATCAAGAGTTATGGCCTTGACATCTGGGAAGGAGACAAAGAAAAAAACTGTTAAAAAAGGCAGTGCACTAAACTCCCATTACCACTCTCTCCAAGCCTTGACTTTCCTTTTACAACTGAAGTTATCACATATTAGGTGCTTCCAACTGATAGTTGGATAAAGGAGGTTGATACTCTTGAATTAATTGTATGCATCTTCTTTGGTGTTAGAGAGGAACCCCTACTTCCACTGTCCCACATGAATATGTTTATTCGCAATAAAACTGAAGGTGCAATCCACAATGACCTTCAGAATGAATAAAACTGCAAAATGCAAGTGAATGTAGTTACAATATCTACTTGACTCTTTCTGGCTCCAATTTTTTGCAAAGAGATCACATCACAGCTCCCTGCTGTCTGGTTGCTCTGCTATATCTTGTCTATTTTATGCTTGCAGCATTGGACAAGAAGATATTGGAATATTATTGACCTAAATAATGTCATGTTATTTTGGCTACTTTTTGTTAGGTTACTTTCATGAAGTCAATCAAACAAGTTCTGCCTTCTTTATATTGACATCTTCATGTATCGTGATTTTTTCCACATTTCATGCCCATGTACATTTCATTTTCATTCTTGTATTGTTTTCCTTTTTGTTTTTGAGAACTCCTGGTTTGTGCTTGTTCTTAATGTGGCGGGCTGAATAAAATCTGTGAGATGATTATAATGGAGACTCTTAGTATTAATCTTCAGTCAATGTCTATTAGAAATTATTGTTACTTTTGTTATTAAATTAGTGATAATGTCTCATTTGAAAATAATTAGGGATGGAGTAACAGGAACCCTTTGCTGTGGAGGGATATTAGAATAAATGCAAGTTGGCAGGGGAAGATGAAGTATTTACCTGAAGATGGAAGTAATCACCATGGCGTTTGTTTGAAATGATCAATGCTCGCAAATAGCATAAACCGTTGAAATAAAGCACTGCTAAAAATCAGAACAAAAGTTCAAACAAAACAATTTGGAGAATGAAATTGCCCTAAAGGCATGTGCCACCCCATTATGCCATGTCCTTGAAGATGTAAAACCTGTCTATCTGTTGTGGTAAATAATGTTGTGCATGGGGATTGTGTCTCAGTTTGTCATCCCTTGTTGCATGAAAATGTATATGGCCTAAGAAGCAGCTTTGTGCTTGCGAATACTCTTGTCGGGTTTCATATTCTTTTAACTGACTGCACGCTGTCCAAGATTTACCTCAGTTTAGTATCTGGTATATGTTATTCATGATTGATTATTCAGAATTAGATATGTAAAGCTTATGCTGATAATGAATAAAGCAGTAACTTTTGTTCACTGTCACACTATATAGTAAATGTTTTCATTTTTGTTACATTGAAATCTTTGTCATCTACAACATTGTGTCCTTTGCAGGATGAAACATCATTAATCTGGCTTTCACATGGAGAAAAAGGCATCTAAACTTGGCCTCTATCTCTGGCATTATACCTGGTCAACGAACTGTGAGTTCCTTGGTATTTTCATGTTTACAGATGGATATTAGTTTTTGACTTTGTTCCACTTCAACTGTATGCACATAACTTAAAAATGAATTGTTTTCAACCTCCATATCTTACTGTCTCCATTTGTTCAATTGTGTACACCTGCAGCTGTTTTAAGAGATATTTGAACCCTGAAAAAGACTACTTGTCCTTTTCTTATTTATAACAATGGGCAACGGTCACTTGATCTGGTGAGTGGAACATCACCATTGGTATTTTATTGCTCCTGATTAGTTCTCCTCACCAGCAGTCTCCAAAATGCAAACCCCACAAGCACCAAAAAAATCTGGTTTTTTTCATTTAAGGGTCTGCCTCATATCGGGGTGTCAGAAAATCGGATCCGGGTCGGATCCTCTTTGATCCAAATCCGGATCCGAAATCAACAAATCCAAATCCGACCCGGATCCAAACTAGTCACCAGTTCGAAACCGATTTGGATCAGGATCCGAAATTGTATTTTCGGATCCGGATCCAAATTCGGATCTTATTTGTGATAGAAAATTTTAAAAAAATTATAAAATTCTTTTAAAAATCTTAAAAATACAATATAAAATCTTTAAAAAAACTTAAAATTCATGCACACTCAACAGGATATTTTGGATCCGGATCTGGATCCCACTGGTTAAAGATACCACACTAACTGGTTAAACATACCAAAAAAATCTGAAAAACTAAAAAAAATCACCCAGATTTGTACTGCGTCACAGCAACTAGCAGGAATATCACGAAATCTTGTTAACATACATTAAAAATCTAAAAAATCTGAAAAAAATAAAAAAAATCACCCAAAATATGCTATTTATAGCAAGAAACAACAAATTTTTTTTAAACATACATAAAAAATCTAGAAAATTAAAAAATTCAAATCTATGATGATCATGGCAAAAAGTCAAGAACATTCATAAAAATTTGGGTTAAGCATACATAAAAAAATCTAAAAAAATCATAAAATCACCCAATATGTGCAGTGTTATAGCAAGAACATAGTAAAAAAATGGGTTAAACATAAAAAAAATCTGAAAAATACAAAAAACCCAAATCTTTGCTAATCATAGCAAGAACATTCACAAGATCCATTAATTTCAGGATATATAGGGAAGCAACAACGATCTTTCTTGATTACATTTTGCCGGCTTTCAGATTGGAAAGGCTGGATCGTCAATGTGGTCGCGAGATACATATATTCAGATCCCAACATATACACACCACAATTTCCATTCATGTTCTGACAAGAGAGTAAATGTAAATGGCATTCATATAAGAAGCATGAGCTTGATTGCTTTCCTTCTTCATATGCATCTTCCATCTCCTCCTAATGTACCTGTAAGATATGAATGGATAATTAAAAATAATTGACTCACCAAAAAAAACTTTCCATCTACCGATCTACAGGTTCTCTTTTGACAGTACAGACTACAGAGGATGGGTTAGAAGTTGGAGATTCCAACCTTTCTCAATCGGTTTCAAGGATGAGATGAAGTGTTGGGCTAACATTCTTGGCAGTGCCTTGTACTCTCCCCCACTCTCATCTGCAGTTGAAATTAGTTGTGGAGTTGAAGAGGACCTCATATGTCTATATATGGTGTTCCTCTTTGTTCTTGATCTGGATGTTCTCCAGTTGTACGTATATAGGGCTGATGCCATCTTTCTGATCTAACATATATTACCTCTTTAACATACCCCCTTAGATCTATCGTCATCCTTCATTAATTATAAGCAGATATATGATCAAGGAATGAGGTTCTATATATGAAATAAATGCAAGTAAAACATACCTATATAATGATGCAAGTAGCTAATCATTGAGTAATCCTTCATGCACC
Organism: Colocasia esculenta; assembly: GCA_014218235.1. Taxonomy (NCBI): domain Eukaryota; kingdom Viridiplantae; phylum Streptophyta; class Magnoliopsida; order Alismatales; family Araceae; genus Colocasia; species Colocasia esculenta. The sequence continues at coordinate 62,674 of JACBKR010000414.1, forward strand.
ACAAACACTGTGTTCTAAGAAGAGAAAATAGAGCTAGCATAAGATAAAAAAGGAGCACCTAGAAGCATCCACCAGAACCTGCATATCAAGATAAAATAAATATGACGCTTCACCAAGTAGATAAAATAGAATGCCATTAGCAACTTATAATGGAACTCCTTGGTGACTCTCTCAGCAACTTATAATGGAACTCCTTGGTGACTCTCTCAGCAATCTATATTTTTTTTATGACTCTCTCTGCTTATGATCTGTGAGAATAGTTCCCGGTTGGCATCTGCCCTCAAAACTTCATTTTTTTTTTAACGCCCACTTCTTCTTCCTCCACAGGTCCACAGTTTGGACAAGGCCAGATATTTCTATGGAGAGACAAGCAGGACCACCAGTTTTAGCCTTCTATATAGGTTAAATATGGCCACACCATGAACACCCTCTTACCTTTCTCTTCACATCCTCTTGAAGGGCTGGTTGGTAAGATTCTTACCTGTGTAAATGCATAGTTATTTTAAACTGATTTCGGTAGAACAGTATAGACTAACTAAAGAGTATCTTGTTAAGAAGATGTATGATGGGGTAAAATCCTAGTCAGTTACCCAGCACAGAGGGTTGGGGTATAATGTTACATTTGCTTAAGCCAAAAAAATGGTCTTTTTTTTCCTATATGTCAGGTGAGTCAAGGGTTTTTTGTTTAATGTGATAGGTGGGTAAAAATGTGATCGGGAAGGAACCCTACCTTTGCTTCCAGTCTACGAGGTTGGGGATTGGGAAAGTTGGGAACTGCCTGGGGATGGCTGGGTTCTGCCGAGCTTAATTCTACATTTAACCAGTTCTAGAGCAAGGAGAGCATGTAGAAGCCAAAAAGGTGGGAAATGGGAAGTTTGCAGGGAAAGTTCACATTTTTAATTTATTTTTCCTGTTGTTTTGACAGAAGCATGTTTGGGTCATATTTTCGACACTAGTCTATATTCTTACACTTATGTTGCTTGGGCTCTAAGTATTATTTTTCATGTTATGATCAGAGAAAATATGATATCTCAGATGAAAGGAAAAAAAGGGTGTTCCAAGATGTGAATAATAAATGGCGATCTTGGAAATATGTCAACCGCAAATTATACTTCAAGTATTATGGTTTCTTCCAATTTAACATTTCTTTCTATGTCTTCAATTTTGTAACTTTTAGCCTGTATGATATTTTTTTTCAGGTTATGGTCCATCCATGATGCTGCTCGGTTTCAACTTTATGTTGACTAACATTGCTGGACTACACACATTGACTATATGCATGAACATTGCTAGATGAATTTTTTTATTTTGAGATACACTGATCCTTTTTGTCGAGATAGACTTTTTATTTTGAGATACACTTAACTTTTTTTTAAAGTAGACTTTTTATTTTGGAATACACACGTAGCCTTTTTTTTGTCATGACTTTTTATTTTGTATATGGAGGTCATGTGCTTGTATATGGTTGCCATGGGCCTTTACTGGAGGCCATGTATGTATGGATGGATGCTAATACGCTTGCTTGATATACAGAGGCCATGTATGTATGGATGCTAATATGCTTTGTTCTTTCTTGCTATGGATGTAAGATCTTATATTCTTTCAAGAAAATATGAACTGTGAACTGCAGGGTCAGCTGTACTTAGATGGATTTGTATGTCTTCTTGCGTAGAATGCCACTCAAATGGCATGTCAGGTGATGTCTTACCACAGCTTTCCATGAATTTAATTTTGATAGATGCGCGTTTTTATCTTCTTTTTTTTTTAATTTGTATACAAGGGGAATCAAATCTTCAAATTAAGATTGGCTGTGTGACCATTTCCTATTTTCTCATACATTGTTTTTGGTTTGGTAAAATTAGTTGTAAATGCTTGTATTTTTCACTTCTTCAGTTATGGTAAAGTCACATGCCATTTTTTTCATTTTAGAGTATTCGTTTATGAAGTTTATTCTCCCAGTTTACATCCTTTTAGTAGCATTTTGACAAATTATCCATTAGGTTTTGAGATACCTTCTGCAATTCAGCAAAGGGGAATAGTTCTGGAACTTGATGTCATCCAACGTTTTTATTAACGTTGGATATTTGAGTGGACATGTGAATGTTATGGATGTGAATGTGAATATTATGGATTTTAATGTTGTTTGCCTATGTGATGTAGATGATTTGAGTTTTATTTTAGCCATGTTATATATATGTATTTGTATTTTATGTTTACATCAGATGTGGATAGGTATTTAGTTATATTTGTAAAAAAAAAAAAAAAAAAAACACCTACGGTTTTTAATATTCATGACTAAATATCATTACATACAATATTTTAAAGCCGTAAGTATATATATTGTAATATTTATTCATTCATTTATTTATCATCTCAAAAAAATGGTATTACTACAGTTATGAAACAATAAGTAGAGATCTCTCTATACTTACATTTATTTATCATCGTCTCAAAAACATATTATTACGGTTATAAAACCATAAGTATAGATAGCAATACCTATGATTTATATAACTCTTTACCTACGTTTAATATTTGTATGAATAACCATATATACCTACGATTATTTTTCTGTGGGTATAGCCTTTAGTCACGGGCGCATGCGTGTCGGATTCAAACCGTAGCGCGTTCCGTAGGTAAATGTTTTACCTTCGGTTTGTGCCATATACCTACGGTTATTATGCGAAGCTATAGGTCATTTTTTTGTAGTGACTTACAACTGGTAGAACTAAAAAAGTCAATTTGTGCCTTGCAACTACTAAGAATGAAGAGACTGATTTATGGCATAGAAGACTAGGACATGAAAGCACCTCAGTCATTAAGAAATTAATCAAGCATGATCTAGTTGAGGGTCTTCCAAAGCTTAAATGAAAAATTTGAATTTGTACAGCATGCATAAAAGGAAAGCAAACTAAGACATCATTTCAGTCCAAGACATTGGTGACAACCTCCAAACCGTTTGAACTTATCACATGGATTTATTTGGACCAATAACAAGAGTAAGTCTGGAGGAAAAGTTTATGGATAGGTAATTGTGGATGACTACTCAAGATACACTTGGGTATCATTTCTAGAAGCCAAATCAAAAACCTTTTCAGTTTTTTGAAATTCAGCAAATTAGTACAGAAGAATTAGAAATTTCAAATAATCACTATCAGATCTGATCATGGTGGAGAATTCATAAATGAAGAATTTGTCAGATTCTGTAAAGAGAATGGCATAGAACACAATTTTTCTCCACCAAGGACACCTCAACAGAATGGAGTAGCAGAAAGAAAGAATAGAACACTGCTGGACATGGCTAGAACAATGCTTATAGAATATAATCTACCAAGGTACTTCTAGGCAGAAGCAGTCAACACAGCCTGCTACATCATCAACAGGTGCATGATCAGACCAATTTTGAAGAAGACATCTTATGCTATACAAGGAGAAAAAGCCAAACATCATTCACCTTCGACCCTTTGGTTGTAAGTGTTTCATTTTGAATAATGGTAAATATAATTTAAGAAAATTAGATGCTAAAAGTGATGAAGGCTTTCTACTAGGATATATTTCAAAACCTAGAGGATACAAAGTATTCAACAGAAGACTTTAACTGTAAAATAGTCAGTTCATGTTTTATTTGATGAAACTAATCCCTCTATTAAGAAATTAGAAGAAGAAGAAGTTGTTGAAGAATTGTGCAGGATCTGGAACAGACCTATCTTGAAGAAAAAGAGAAGACAAAAAGATCCACAATAGAAGAACTTCACAACAACAAGAAGCACATGAAGGACTACCTAGAGAATTGAGGTATCATAGAGATTATCCAAGATAAATATTATAGGTGATCCTCAAGACAAGATAAGAACAAGAGGTATGAATATTCCTTGTGATTACACTATATTTGCTTCTCAGATTGAGCCTAGGACAATCAATGATGCACTGGCAGATGAATCATGGATCCTAGCTATGCAAGAGAAACTTAACCAGTTCCAACGCAGCCACATTTGGACTCTTGTGCCTAGACCTTCTAACCATCTAGTTATTGGGATCAGATAGGTCTTCAGAAACAAAATGGATGAATAAGGAGTGATCATAAGGAAGAAGGCTAGACTGATAGCACGAGGATAATCCCATAGGAATGAATTGATTTCGAAGAAACATATGCTCCAGTTGCTAGATTAGAGGCAATCGAAATTTTATTAGCTTATGCATGTTCTCTTAATATAAATTTATTTCAGATGGATGTTAAAAGTACTTTCTAAATAGTTTCATAAAAGAAGAAGTTTATGTTGAGCAACCACCTGGTTTTGAAGATACTAAGTATCCAAATCATGTTTTCTGTTTAAAGAAAGCACTATATGGTTTGAAACAAGCTCCATGGGCTTGGTATGAAAGACTAAGTACTTATCTTATATCACATGATTTCTCAAGAGGTAAAGTAGATAGCACCCTATTCATAAGAAATTTTTTAGAAGAGACCCTAATTGTACAAATATATGTTGATGATATTATTTTTGGTTCTACAAATCAATCACTCTATAAATGCTTTGAAAATCTAATGCAAAGTGAGTTGAAATGAGTATGATGGGTGAGCTTAATTAATTTCTTGACTTCCAAATCAAGTAAACTAAGGAAGGCACTCACATCAGTCAAATCAAGTACATTTCAGATTTACATTCTAAATATGGTTTTGACAAGTGTAAGGCTTTTAGGAACACCCATGAGCTCAAGAATTAAGTTAGATAGTGATCCAATTGGTAAGAAAGTAGATCAAAAGATTTATAGAGGCATGATTGGGTCATTAATCTATCTTACTGCTAGTAGACCAGATATAATGTTCAGTGTATGTTTGTATGCTAGATTTCAAACTGATCCTAAAGAATCTCATGTTAATGTTGTTAAAAGAATTTTTAGATATCTTATAAACCAAGTAATTGGGTTTATGGTATCCCAGATGTTCTGAATTTAAATTACTTGGATATAGTGATGCTGACTATGCTAGATGCAAAATAGACAGAAAAAGCACCAGTGGTACTTGTCAATTCCTTGCAGGATGTCTACTTTCCTAGTCTACCAGAAAACAAAATTCAGTAGCTTTGTCCACAACAGAAGCAGAATATATTGCAACAGGGAGTTGCTGCACTCAACTGCTGTGGATTAAACATCAACTAGAAGACTATGGTCATACACTACATGAATTTTCAATGCTATGTGATAATACAAGCGCAATCAATTTGACAAAAAATCAATCCACCTCAAGGACCAAGCACATTGAGTCAGACATCATTTCATCAGGGACCATGTAAGTAATTGTGATATTTTACTTGAATTTATTTCCAAAGAAAATTAATTAGCTGATATATTTACTAAACCCTCCCCTAAAGATAGTTTTACTTAAATAAGAAGAGAAATCGAATGTGCAACCATGATTAAATACTTAAACTCTTGACTATATGTAATGCTCTATACATTGTCAAACGTTTTCTAAGTAATGAACTTTCGACTTCTCCGAAGTCGGAGTTTCGACATTCGACTCTTATGAGTCGGAGTTTGTGAAGTCGGAATCTTTGTTAATTCAAAAAAAAAAGGGTTATAAAGCCTATTGGGGGAAATTAAAATAATGGCTTATTCTTTAATCCAGCCATCATCCCCTCATCTACGGTCCGTTATACAACTTCCTTCTTTATTTAGACCTTTCCTTCTTACTTTCCAATTTACCCCCATTTGAAACGTCTCTGACTCCTTCGTCTTCTTCCTGGTTCCCGTGTCTGTGCTCTTCACCCCGATGGAACCATCTTCAAGCATCTGTCGATTCCATTGATCTCTCTTAAGAAAGGTAGTTCTTAACTTGTCTGAACCTATTCTACATCTCCTCTATCATCTCCCTTAGAACTTCTCGTGTATTTGTCTAGATGGCGTCCTCTAGGGCTCTGGACTAGAGCTTCTTCACCCCAGAGCAGTTGCATCGACTCAACTCAGCCAAGGCCTCGATTTGCCTAGGAAAAACAGTGGATTTCTCTCAGTTGACGGGCAGACTCAGTTGGGTAGCAGAAACCCTAGAAGTGATGGGTTGGTCTAAGATGTGTCATATCTGACCGCATTTGAGGATGCTGTGAAGGCTTTCTATATTTCTCTCCAAGTTTTGCAGATGGGTCGGTGTCAGCTTTGCGACGACCCTTCTTATACCGGTACGATTACACCAATCTACGTCGGTATAGTGAGTCCCGTCACAGTGGGACATTTACCCAACACTAGTACACATGGCTGAGATGCTCATAAATATAGATACAGAGTAGCGGAAGTAAAAGAACTACTTGTCATTTCATTTCATCATCCACATTTAACATACATGGTTCAAATAACAGTTTTTAAGAGAACTAAAGTCCACATAAATAAATTCTAAAATCATTACATAGCTTGTCCACATTTCATAACGTTTCAATTACAATGCCTCAACTACATACTATGAAAGTAAAAGTCACAACGTCGACTCCACCAAGCTACTCGCCACGCTCGGAGTCACTCTCCACTGTCTCCTCCAAAGGTGTCGGGTCACCAACTAAACCTGTACGCCGAAGCAAGGAGTGAGTCTAAAAGACTCAGCAAATAACTCCATACACATCATTCATGCATACATCACAGTAGGTTCTACATTCCAATTCACGAAGCAAAACATATAGCATGCTTGAACATTGAGAAGACAACCTATCATGGTATTTCTACAAAATTTAAAACATATGGTACATGACTTAAGACATTCCAAAATAAATATCCTATCACATGCTTACTACTCATTTAATCACATTAAGCTACAACATGATAGCAACTAACATGAGATTCTCACATGCATAAAAGAAACATTCCTATCATGGTTTCTACACATTCTTACACATGCACACTATCATTTCATACACTTTAAGGTTGTTGTTTTTACATGGATTTAGCAATTCACATCCCTTTGCATGAGAGCTACATTCCCGATTATACTACAACATGATAACAATTTAACATGGATTTGTTTACACATAATTGAGACATACTCCTATCATGGATTCTACACATTTTTACACCTATAAAACATCATCATAAATACATTAGGTTGCTGTTATAACATTATTTCACATTAACATATCATGGATCACAATTTCACAATCTAACGCATTGTTTTCACATGTTTGCACAATTACTCATTCACATAGTTCTCTTTTTACACATTGCACATTTACACATATTCACATTACATAATTTACACATATTCACATTCACATTTCACAATTTAGTGCCTTGACACATAGTCCAAACCACCATTAGAAGGACACATCACATACACATAACCATAGACGCCACCTAGGCAACACAGTGACGACTCTTGACTGCGCAGACCGGAGAACAAGTCTCCACCCTAACCAGTGGTACTTGTCCACCTCCAGGATTTCATCCTAATTTCCTTAGGATCTTAACACATTTAACCTCCCTGGGGACTTTTCCATGGTATGGTTCCACGGCCCTCTATGGAAGCAGTGTCACACATGGCACATTCTTACACATTACACATTCTGATTTTAACACACATATTACACATGATATACACATGTCTTTACATTTTCTCACTTATACACATGGCTCTGTTTTCCTATTCATGATACTACTATTGACAGAAATCAAACATTCAGTACGTTACACTAATCAGGTTGAAACATACATAATCAACCATGTTCATATTAGCATGCGTCGAACACTCGTTTTCCAATGGAAATTTCATAGAGCACTCTATAGTTATCCAAATAACATGAGAATTTAGTCACAAACTAATTTCAGGTTTATGATCACAGATGCAAATTTTCATTTTTTCTGAATCATATTACATTTACAGAAATTAAAACATTCAATCTCATGCCATTTATAATTCAATTTATCATGGAACATAACATGAATGTTCAATTTGACCATTCACAGGTCTGTACCTATCATTCATAATGTCACAAAAATTTTTCCCAAAATTTTTACGCAACATGCAATTTTCTGTGATTTTTATAAGGACCTACACATGCTTTCTATTTTCAGTACAGAAATTGTAATAAATCTCATGATCATGGAAAAATTCCCAAGTTTACAAAGCATGGACTGACATGTTTACACCTGGTCTAGAAAAATTATGGCATTCAAATTCCTCATGGATCGTTTAAACAGTCAAGAAGCATAACCAAGACCTTATCTACGTGTGGTTCAATAAATGTAACAATTTACACAATTTGCAGAAATTCACCAAACTTCCACAACACATTCTATTATCTTCACCACATAACATATAAAAATACACTATATCCTCATGTGTAAAACTTCAGAAATTAGGTATATAAGGCAGAACAGCCCACTGTTCTGTCCGGAAGAACATAACGGCACAGTCTGGCCGTTAAAGAAGATTAACGGCAATATCATTGGCCGCTAATCGAAGAGCTTGACGGCAAGGGATCTTGTCGTCATGTTCCGGTCTGTGCAAAAAGACAGACTGAGCTCCAAATACAAGAAGAATTGGGGATCCACGACACGATAAAATCTCATAAAAATGATAGAAACCTCCTACACACATACATGGACGAAGTGGGTGGGTTACTTGCCTCTTGTAAAATCTCCAAAGGGATCAAAGTTGTTGTTGAAGCTCTCCTTGGGCAGTCCCAAAAAGCCTCCAAAACACCTTCACTATGTCTTCTGTGGTGTTGTAGCTTCCAGTTCTAGGTCGGGGAAGCCTCCTCCTATGTCCAAGCTAGCTTCTAGTCGCTGTAGATCGCAGGATGAAGCTCCAACCGCCGGATCTGAGCTCTCAAAGCTCTGGTTTTCTCACAGGGCTTAGGGTTTCTCTCCTTCTCCTTGCAAAGAGCCAAGAGAAGGTCTTTGGGTTGCAAAGAGTGGTTTGTTTGTAGGAGAGAGACCTCTCAACTCACGCAGGGGTTGATGTGAAGGCTTGAGAGCCGTTGGGGACGTCTCCCCAATGGTTGAGGTAGCTTGCCCCCAAAATTTCGGGGTCTGCAGCGTATGCATGTTAGTAATATTAACATCCACATCGACGGCCATTTATTAAGTATTAACGTCCAATGATATGGACGTTGACTATCATGGACGTCCACCATGTTGACGCCAATTGGCCCTTCGGCCAGAACTTAAAAACATGCAGAAACCATGCGTACGATGTATATATATATATACATGCAATATATGTGGTATATTATACACACCATCACACATGCATACATACAATATTTATAACCTATTTACACACATGCACACATAAGTATCACTAGCTAATACGTATGTAGATATTTACATACATGCACACACAAGCATGAATTATCCGCACATGAAATAAAGCAACAAAATTCGAGGGCCTTATAGGCTTTGTGAAAGATACTCAAGTTTCTATTTCTAAAGAATTGTTAGTTGAAATTTTGGATTGCCCCAACCTCGGACATAGGATCAGTGAAGTAATGTCCGTAGAGAAGCAGAAGTTAGGCATAATTGGTAGTCTAGGTAGTCTCTCCAAGAAAAGGCTCCTTATCAACGAGCTCTCAGTAGAGAAGAGAATTCTACATGCGATCATCACCACTATCATCACCCCTAGGGCTGGAACTCACTCCTCTATCATAGCTAGAGATGGCAATCTTCTATTTTGGGCCACTCAAGGGCATATGATCAATCTCCCATCTATTATCTTAGAGAGGATGGCAGGGTCCAAGTTCTTGCTAGATTCCCTCCCTATGGAGCTGACCCTTATTTTCAGAAGATTTTTAGTAGATTTATCAGAAGAAATCTTAGTGTCAGTGAAGAAGAAAATTGGGCTATCCACACTCAAAAGAAGTCACTACATTTTGGGGGATAAGGCCCAGAATTTGTGGAGTAAGGAGTCTGTACCAAATTGCAAACATGACATATTCCTTGATGAGGTACAAGGCCCTTCTACTGCTCAACTAGGCCAATCTATAGTGTTAGAGAACCAGCTAGAGTAGAAGAAACAGTAGCAGAAGAGGCAGCACAAGAAGACATGGCAGCACCCTCATTTACGAAGGTACGTCCGAGGTAAGGGAAACTAAAGTTAGCATGTTAGTGTCTGAATATGAAATGTTCAAGATGAAAACTGATGAAACCATATCAGACATGTTTGCAAGATTCATGATAATAGTTAACGGGCTTAAAGGTCTTAAGAAGGAATACTCTGAAAGTGACCTAGTAAGAAAGATCCTTCGATCTCTTACTTCATCTTGGAATACTAAGGCCACTGTCATTGAGGATTCCAAAGACCTTTCCAAAATGAAATTGGATGAACTAATTGGCTCCTTAATGACATATGAAATCAACATCAAAAGAAAAGAATTAGAAGAAAATCCTAGGAAGTCAATTGCTCTAAAAGCATCCAACAAAACATCAACAAGCTCCAAGAAATCCATTCAACAAGATAGTGATGAGCAAGAAACATCTAGTGAGAGTGATGATGGTGAAATGGCAATGCTCACTAGACAATTCAAGAAATTTCTGAAGTTCAAAAGGAGAGACACAGGTAACTCTAAACCCTTTCAAAAGAAAAATTTTTCACAGAAATATGAGTCCAACAAAAAATCTGACATGTTTGTTATGAATGCAAGAAACAAGGGCACATGAGAGGAGAATGCCCGGAACTCAAGAAGAAGCTGAAGAAGGAAAAACTCACCTCCAAAAAGGCCAAAGCAATGTTGGCCACCTGGAGTGATGAAGATGAAGATCAAGATGCACAAGAAACATCCGATGATGAAGAAGTGAAATGCTTGATGGCTAGGAGTGATGACTCAGCGAAGTAAATTTCTCATTTGATGATTTCACTGCAAGTGAATGGGAGGAAGCATACACTACCTTATTTGAAAAATTTTGTGAATATAGATCTGAAAATAGAGCATTAAAAAAGAAATGCAACTCCCTTGTGCATGATAAGAACAATGATCAACGAATTGCATTCCTGACAAAAGAATTGGAAATGATGAAAGTTGATGAAAAGACTCATAATGAAGAAATGGATTGCTTGAAAATGAAATTGCAAGAAACACAACAAGAAAAAGACTGTTTAAGCCATTCCATTGAATTCCTTCAAGAAGAATAATTGGAAACCAAGAAAAAGTTTGAACAAAGTGAAAAGGAATTGAAAGAAAAATCTGAGGACTTAATGAAATTTGTAAAAGGGAAGCAAAATCTAGATGCGGTTTTGGGCGCCAAAATACATGTAACCAAGCATGGATTAGGATATCAACCTATCAAACAAAAGAAAATAGGAGAGTCATTGATAACTTCATTTGTTGATCCTAGCCCAAGCACAAGCAAGCATGTTCCCACAAAGCATAACTCAAGACAGTCTCAGACCAAGGCAATGCAACTTAAACAAATGTTCCCAACAAACAAAAGAAAAGGCACTGTCGACAGATGCAATGGTGCTGTCGACAGGACAAGAACAGTTTAACTAATAAACAGTTACAAGCAACAAAAAATTGAAAAGAAAATTCCTTCATGCAATGTAGCAAAAAGATTGGTCATGATGAAAAACATGCTGGAATAATCCAAAGAAACAAAATTCAAACAAGTTTGGATTCCTAAACATCTACTTTGTTGCATGAATGAAATTTTGGGACCCATAGTAATTTGGGTACCAAAACCTCTTGTTGATCCACATTTGCAGGAATGCCTAGCAGCCCAACATCAAACAAATGGTACTTGGATAGGGCTGGTTCGAGGCCATGACGGGCGACAAAGGTAAATTCTGTTTCCTAGTGGAGAAAGACGGAGGACAAGTCATTTTTGATGGGGAAACAACAAAGGCCAAATCATTGGCACAGGTAATGTTGGTAAGTCTACCTCCAATCAATTGAAAATGTACTGTTGTTGATGGCCTAATCACAACTTGCTTAGCATAAGTCAATTGTGTGATAGAGGTCACAAGTCATGTTGAATCTAATTCATGTCAAATTGTTGAAAAGAAACAGGAAGTGTAAAATTTTCTGGAAAAAAGTGAATACCATTTACTTAGTTGACTTAGATGATCCAGAAAATGACAACTTGTGTCTTGTTGCAAATAGAGGATGAATTGACCCTTGTGGCATCGTAGGCTTGGCCATGCGAGCTACAACGTGGCACAAGATCATGAAGCTCAAATTGGTAAGTGGACTCCTGACATTTCTTTTAACAACAATGAAAGTTTTGTGATGCATGTGCACAAGGAAAACAGACCCGGAAGTCCTTCAAATCTAAAGCACCGGTAAGCACATCCAAAACATATGAACTGGCACATGGACCTTTTTGGACCAACTAGAACTCTAAGTCTCATGGAAAACGTTTGGTTTTGTCATTGGAGATGATTTTTCTAGGTTCACATGGTCAAATTCCGGCACACAAAAGTGAAACACTTTCAATCTTCCAAGAATTTTAACAAGATTGAGCATGGCAATGTGAATAAAATATGCTCAATCCGCACCGATCACGGGGGAGAATTTGATAACAATGCATTTTCTGATTTTTGCAGGCATCAAGGGATTGAACATCTGTTCTCTTCCCAAGGACTCCAGAACAAAATGGAGTAGTAGTGGAGAGGAAAAATAGAACATTGGTGGAAATGGCTCGCACTTTTCTATTGAAGGCCAACTCTCCAAAAGCTTTGGGGCAGAAGCGGTGAAACACTTCGTGTACATTCTAAACAGAGCCATGGTAAGACATGTGATAAAGAAAAACCCCTACCAGTTGTTGAAAGGACGGAAAAGAGGATGAAGGGGACATCGCTCAAGGGATCTACAAGTCAAAGCAAAGGACAAAACTGAAGAGATTCCAAGACCAAAGGTGGATATCTTCACAGGGACTACGGATGAAGATGATGAAATTGCATTCAGAAAACAAGATGAAACACTTGAAGAGAATCCACCAAAAAGTGAACCTCCTGAAGAACTACACTCACAAGATCAATTCCTCAAGGACAAGATACTCCGGCCCTTCAACAATCACAAATTGAGGTATTCAAAGATCACCCACTTGATGATGTGATAGGTAGTTTAAATGATTCTGTTCAAACAAGATCTCAAGTAAGAAAAATAATTGAACATGATCTTTTTGCTTTTGTTTACAAGTGGAACCCAAAAATGTTGAAGAACCTTAAAAGATAACTCATGGATTGATGCAATGCATGAGGAACTTGGTCAATTTCAAAGAAATAATGTATGGAGTTTAGTTCCAGAACCCTGAAATTTCTATCATAGGAACTAGATGGTGTGTTAGGAATAAACTTAATGAAGAAGGAAAAGTGGTCAGAAATAAAGCAGACTCGTAGCAAAAGGATATAGTCAAGAGTTTGGTGTAGACTTTGAAGAGTCCTTTGCTCCTGTAGCCAGGTTAGAAGCAGTCAGAATTTTATTGGCATATGCATGCTCCATAAGTTCAAACTTTATCAAATGGATGTTAAAACTGCTTTCTTAAATGGCTATATCAAAGAAGTCTATGTCTCTCAACCACCAGGTTTGAAAATTCTGAAATGCCTAACCATGTGTATAAATTGCACAAAGCTCTTTATGGTTTGAAACAGGCACCTCGAGCTTGGTATGATAGACTAAGCAATTTTCTGGTAAGCAAGAACTACTCAAGAGGTAAAGTAGACCAAACACTCTTCACTAAGAAAGTTCGCAATCACATAATTGTGTTCAAGTTTATGTGGACGACATCATATTTGTTCTACTAACCCTTCACTGTGTGTGAAGAATTTTTAAACACATGCACAGTGAATTTGAGATGAGTCTGATGGGGGAGCTTCAATTCTTTCTTGGTTTGCAGGTTAAAACAACAAAAAGACGGATTCTTCATAAATCAAGAAAAATATGTCAAAGAGCTTCTCAAACGATTTCAATTCGAGCAAGCTAAACCGGCCTCCACCCCAATGAGCACAAGCATCAAATTGGAAAATGATGAGAAAGGTAAACGGTAGATGCAAAGCACTTCCGAGGTATGATTGGCTCACTCCTTTATCTTACTGCAAGCAGACGGATTCAAATAGTGTTTGCCTTTGTGCTAGATACCAATCTAGTCCAAAGGAAAGCCATTTAATTGCAGTCAAGAGAATTTTCCGATATCTCTCTGGCACATGCAATTTGAGTTTTTGGTACCCAGCAGGCAGTCGTAGTTTTGATTTGATCTCATATTCTGATGCTGATTTGCTGGATGTAAACTTGATAGAAAAAGCACTAGTGGATATTGCCAGTCCTTGGCAGTTGCATGGTTTCGTGGGCATCAAAGAAACACATCAGTTGCACTCTCCACTGCAGAGGCAGAATATGTCGCTGCAGGAAGTTGTGCAGCTCAAGTGTTGTGGATCAAAAGTCAGTTAGCTGACTATAATGTTCAAATTGGATGCACACTATCCTATGTGGACAACACAGTGCTATCAACCTTTCAAAAAAACCTGTCCAACCTCTCACGGACTAAACACATTGAAAATGTCATCATTTCTTGAGAGATGAAGTTGCCAATAAAAACTGGGAACTTATTTTCATTCCCACAGAAAAACAATTGGCTGATATTTTCACCAAACCCTTGTCTGAAGATAGATTCACATCCTTAAGAAGAGAATTGAGTTTGTGTAAAATGCAAGAAAATTGGCATCATATTGGAGTACATGCTCTTTATGTGTGAATGACTATGTGGTATATCAAATGGTGAACTGTGGAAGAAAAGTTCGGCTGTTTGGAAACTATCATCATGCGTGAGAAATATTCTCCGCCAAGTATCAATAGTCCCATTCCATATAAAGGCCTGTACTTCACATAGGACTTTTAGTTTCCTTACATTTTATCATGTTAACTCCATGAAACAATGTTTTTTTTTTTGTGACCATGTGCTTGTGTATGACCTTCCTTTCATGAACAGTTTGTCTTGTATCAAATGCTTGTGTGAATCCTTGCTTGGATGTTGTGTCAACACGTGCACACACTATGGGGGGTGAGTTAAGGTTAGATGAGTATTTTCTTGAGGAAACTCTTCCACATCTTCTTGTTGAATTCTCACTTCCTTGAACTCAATGTGCAATTCAATCTAAAACCAGAAAAAAATCCAATCTGTTCATATCTGTCGACAGACTCATTCCATTTGTCGACAGGTACACTCAGTCTTGTTCTGACAGAAACTTCAATTCATCAGTCTGCGTGCATCTGTCAACAGACAGATTCCTTCTGTCGACAGATACACACATCTTCCTTATTTTTCAATCCTTCTTCATACTTTTCAAGAAAGTGTTCCTTACTTGATTTAAGGTAAACTTGGTTTGTTTGTGTGCAATATAACCTTTCATATCCACTTCATGTCAAAGTTGTGAACCAAGCCTAAATGTTGTTTGATGCAACACTTGATTGAGGTCTTTTTAGATCATTTGAACACAATGAGCAAACCAAATGATTTTTAAACATTCTTTGAATAACTCCCTTGTCATTAAACATGAATCTAAAAATGATTTGAAAAATCAGAAAGCTCTTGAATTTAAGTTCTACATTACAACTTGCCTAAAGAAATCTCATGTACTTGACAAAAAAGCAAAAAAAAAAAGAAGAGAAAAGCTACCTATTTCTTCGGTTCAATCAACAAATTTATCTTTCATTTGTGGGATGGAGGTAGAGAAATGATGAAAATCACTAAGTAACTGGGGACATGGGCAACACCAATGTCGGTCTTCCGTCAAAGGTTGTTTCATTATCTCTATACAATGGCTTGACGGACACTCACATTGAGGACTGGGGGTATTGGCATCACAAATGTCTACCTTCACATGAAAAAGTGAAAGTGTCTCATTGCCACTCTTTTCCATCTTCGATGTCTAAAGATTCTAAAGTCATACCAGAAATAGAGTGAAGCCTCCGAAATCTTTTTAGTCAAGTCCAATGTGCTTCTTCGGTAGACGTTTTGTGGCCAACTAATTCAATTGTCATCTGACTATCATCTCTATTAAGATGCATGTTTTCTTCAACGGCCTTAATCAAAAGAGTTATTTAATTTTCACTGGCTATTGTGAAATGTGTTCTTATGATCTAATTAAAGAACTTATCGGTTTAATTCAAAATCATTTTAGATGTGCGTCGTCTTCATCATAATGGATATGAATTTTATCTTGCACATACACCCATTTTGCCTTAAAAAACAAATGAACACTTGTCCTTTGAAAAACATTGTCAAAAATCAATTTTAACCAAAAGGAGTTATCTGTCGACAGATAGACTGGCATCTGTCGACAGACGACGGCCCAGCGTTTTTACAGAAAACCCTCGCTCCGGTTCACCTCCTTTTTGTGGGGCTCTCTTTTAAAACTTTCCATCCATCTAAGGCCGCCCCGACCCATTCTCACCCCTCCTCTCTCGTTCCCTCCTCCTCCTCTTCAAAACCCCTATCTTTCCCCTTCAGGGCCGTCTCCGACGATCCTGCTGCTCCTCGTCTGGGATCCCTCCACTCTCCCTTCACTCTCCATTCTCATCCCTCTTCCTGCGATGGCACCCAAATCGAAGCTTCTCGCTCGCCATCGTCGCGCTCCGATGGACGCCGGAGAAACTCCAGGGTCCTTCCGAACGTCGCAGCAAGCATCGTGAGGATCGGTTGCCGGAACTCATCGTTCCTCAAGGTCTCCATCTAATCCGACCCATCGGCACCTTCAAGAAGATTGTCCAATCCCGGTATGTGGACTTCGAGTCCTTAGCACCGATGTTCCCCTCACTCCTACCCTAATTTGACACACAAGGGTGGACATCCTTCTTGTACTCCCACTTGCAGTACTCTCCAACTGCCGTCTCCGAGTTCTACAATAACCTAGGGCTTTCCGATCAGGGAGATCTCTACTCTTCGGTGAAAGGCACTCGTTTTCGCCTCACCGCCAATCTTCTCTCCACAGCCCTCGAAATTCCAAACTCAAGAGTTGAACTCTTCAACTACACTCCTTCTGCTTCTGAGTACTATGAGCTTCTCACGTTGGAGCCTTATGACTCTACCAAGGAGATTGCTCGTCTCAACGCCAATCCTCCTCTCTAATCCGGATGATCCATCACATCTTCACTACCTTGATCGTCCCGAAGGATGGAAGTCGAGAGTTAGTCACCGAGGTCCATAAATCCTTGTTCATATTTTTCCTCAAGTGTCAAGAAATCAATCTGCCTGAACTCATGATAAGCCTCATCCGTCGGTGTTTCTCAAACACCAAAAGATCAATGCCATATGCTTGCCCCATCACTTCTCTTCTTATTTTCCTGGGCATTCCTATCCTTCCAAGTGAGCTCATCTCTTAAAGTCCCGAAGTGCTTTTGATCTCACTGCTGCCAACCGCATGGGCTACAAGATTGTGGATGGTGTAGTCACAGGACTCTCAAGGGAAAGGAACCACAAGGAGCTGAAGACTCAACAGATGAAGAAGACAATGAAGGCGATGAAGCAAATGAAGGCAGTGATGAAGAACCTCAGGATGAGCAAATGCCTGACCAAGCTCAAGATTTTGATGATGTTCCTGTGCCTCAAGAACAATCCCTCCGTGATTACTTGGCACAAATCCATCAAGAAATGATCTCAGGATTTGCTCAGATGACTTCCCGATTTGATAAGTGGATGCTCGCCTCAACACTCTGGATGACCGTCTTGACCACCTCTACTCCGAGAGAGATGGATCCCGTCACCCTCCTTCTGCTGGTCATGACGATGAATCGAGGGTCTCAGGGTCATTAGAGGTCACTAAAAGTCTTAGCTGGGAATTAGTTCACTTGTCTAGTCATCTTTTGCTTGTTCATGTTATTTCCCTTTCTTTTGATTTCTATCGAGTCATGTAATGATTATCAAATGTACTGTGAAATTTCAATGATCAATCAATGAAAACTCAGTTCATGTTTATTTGTCTCCATATGTGCATGACTTGACCCTTTGTATGTTGTCAAAAAGGGGGAGAACATAATATATGCATCAATTGAATATTTTGTCATCATCAAAAAGGGGAGATTGTTGGGTTTTCCATATATCATGTTTTTGATGATCACATTAACATCCTTGAACATTGATTTAATGCAAAATTGATGTGCTAAACTAACATGAAAAACACCATGAAAGTGATTGAGTTAAACATTGCTAAATCATACAATGTATATCACTAACAATGTATTGCATGTAGGTGCACAAGCATGAAACATGGAGCATTGAAGAGGCATTGAAGAAATGAGCAAAAAGCACAAATATCTGTCAAAGAGGTGTATCTGTCGACAGATGCAATGTACCTGTCGACAGATTCACACAGTCATTCCAAGACAGAGCTCAGGTTTGCATCTCTGAGTGCATCTGTCGACAGATGAAATGTACCTGTCGACAGATACACACAGTCAACCCAGGACAGAGCTCAGGTTTTCTATTCCTGAGTGCATCTGTCAACAGATGCAAACTGCCTGTCGACAGATACACTCAGAAACTCAATTTCCTGAAACCCAGTTCTCAGCCTGAGTGCGCCTGTCAACAGATGCAAGTGCACCTGTCGACAGACGACGGAAACATAAGTTTTTGAGTTTCCAAATCCGGCCCACACTTGGGTGTTTCCTTCCTCCATGACCCCCACCTTTACCTAACACTATATAAGCATCCTTTTGGAGCAAAATTCGCATAGAGCAGCCTCCCATCCAAGAGCCTCCAAGGATCAAGAGGAAAAGCCCCAAATTGCTGCTCTGCTTCAACTTTCCGCCCAGATCGTCGTGGAATCACCATCTATGCGGAGCTGAAGCCGGATCGTCGCCAATTCAACCTTCTACATCGAGCAATCTACATCCAATCGAAGTTTGAAGAGCGTTTGGACGACACGAGAAGAATTCCAACCGGATTTGTTCCCTAATTCCTAATTCTTCTCCATCTCATAATTTCCATTCCATCGTGTGTGTGTGTGGTTGTGTTTCGAGCATCCCTTGTGCTGATTCACGTATTTGTGGGTGTTCTGATCGTGTTTCATCAGACAACGTGTGTGTGGTTGAGTTGTTGTGTTGAACTCGCTCATAAGCAGTCGTTTCTGCGTGTGTGTGTGGAGGTGGATGTAGGATACACGAGTTGTGTACTCCGAACCACCTTAAATCATCGTGTTCTGTGGTTTGTTCGCGTTTTGCGATAGATGATTGGTAGGCACGGTGTTCATACGCACGTTTGATTCCCTGTTCTCATTTAGATCAACTCAAGCGGTCTCATACTTAATCGAATTCCAATCAAATTTCTTAAGATCACGATAGCATCGAAAAGAAGCCATCAATAGTTTTAAATTGCCGTAATCTATTCAACCCCCCCCTTCTAGATTACCGTATTGTGTATTTCTGCATAACCCTTTAGCTAGTAGGAAATTCATTCCTTTAGGAGAACTCTATCCAGTGAAACTACAATAGGAGGACTTATTGGTATCATCATCGTCACCTTAAGTCTTAAGAAATCCCCTCTGTAGATCATCCTATGACATAGATGGTTCATGTTCTTCCATATATTCCCTGAAAAGAGAAGAAGCTCTGGGATCTCTTCAACCATTCTTTGATCAGATCCCACCTTCTCTCTATCTCCAGTTCTTTTCATGAATGTATATTCTCTTCCCTATTATCAAATACAACATTTGCTCTCTTCTGTGGATTTTCTCTCTCTCTCTATTTTATCCTTTCTGTTAATGCCACAAAGGAGGAGAAAGAAAGAAAAGAATAGATATATAGGATAGAGAACAATTGTTTTTTTTACAAAATCAAATTTATTTACAGTCTATATAACAGTTTTTGTCATTAACAAAAAGGGGGAGAATTGTTGAGCAACTATCTTAAGAATACTATTATGCAATTATCTTTTCTGAATGTTTGATCATTGTGTTTTTGCTATGACAAATCTTTTAATATCTCTTAAAAATAAATTTATCGAAATATACCACAAGTTATTTTGTATAAAAATTAATATGACAAAATAATGGCATACTTGTATTATACTATGTATCACTTATTTAAGTTTGTGTGTCAACGCACACAAGACCTAAGTGTCTAACATTGACACACTTGTAAGAAAATTCTTCTAAGTCCACAAGCGTATTCTGTATACCATACTGACTCTGACTCTTGAAAGTCGAAGTGTTGTACTGATTGCTGAACAAATGGGTCGCACTCCGACTTCATGAAAATCGAAGTGATCCATCAACTGTTGAACTAGGATCACTCCAAACTATTGGGAAGTCGAAGTATAATTGAACTCCGACTCTTGGAAAGTCAAAGTTCATATACTGATTGTTTATTAACTGGGTTCACTCCGACTCCTGAAAAGTCGAAGTCTCGTATCGATTGCATTATAGATTGCTTTGTACTCTGACTCCTTGAAAGTCGAAGTATGATATCGACTGATGAGCAAACCTTTATCACTCCAACTCTTATAAAAGTCGAAGTCTAGTATTGTTCTTGTCTTGATTGTTTCTCACTCCGACTCTTTAGAAGTCTAAGAATAACATCAACTTCTGCGTTACTATACTTCGATAAATTTTCTTTATTTCTTACAGAACATTAGGTTTCATTTATGTTGATAGATTCTCTTTATCCCTATGGGATCCTTTATGAAATGTATGTCTCATATATGTCTTACAATATGGTGTTTTTTGTTATTAAATTTTAATATTCTATTAGGCGGGAAAGAGTGTACCCAAAATAATCATATGAAAAATCTGTGTAAGATTCGAAACAATGTATAATATGGTCTCTGCTTTGTCGAGAAACATAGTTCTATTCCATTTGACAGCTGCTATGCAGTAAATGCGATGGTAGGTATAAGCAGTATGCGCTATCTGTCAGAACTCACCTACCACATCTCCTTTCTGTCAAAACTCCCTTACTTTCAAGAAAAGTCTGTATACAACTATCTGCCTGTTCTTAAATGCTCTGAACATCTATCCATCTGAGGTCCTTTATACTTTACATATATGTCTATCTCACCTACCTCTGAAAGGACAGAGGTACTTGCACTTCTTTACCTGCAGATACTTAGCTCCTACTGAAGCTTGCTTGCGTTCAGTCATAGATATGAAGCTTCCAGTCATTTTTGATAAGCTATCTCATATAGCCATGAATCTACCTGCATAGCTTGAAGCGTTGGGACTCCAAGAGCTAAAGGATTGATGGTCATAACAGAAGCCTTAGGTCTCAACATCCAAGGATCAACGACTATCTTTCAAACGGCTAGTTTCTAACGTTCAGTTTTCAACGAGAAGCTCATACCTCTGTTGCTCATATATAGGAGCCGAAGTTTGAACCAGAAGATACACTGAAAACTCCAATAAATAATTGTAGCAACAAGAGCCACAACATGCATACGCAACCACACCTACTGAAAAGAGAAAGAGAGCCTGCTATTCTCAAGCTTCGACTTCCAAGCACTCTTGCTTTTTAGAAGTCTTTCTCTTTCGGTGGCCTACTGTAATTTTAGATTTTTTCAGTCCACCCTCTTAGAGTCAGAAAGAGTTAGAACAATCTTTTCATTTTGTTTCTCTTTCTTATTTCTGTGTTTGCTCAATTCTTGTGCAGACACACTGTACTTTTTTCAGTTTTTAACCAGTAGGGGGTTTGTTCCCTGTAGTGCCCCTCTTCTGAAGGGAAGACCTACTGTTGTAGGTATTTGTATCACCCCTTGGTAAACGGAAGACTTGCTTGGATGCAAGTGGGTTGTAATACCTCACAGGTAAGAGAAGGTCATGTTTTCTTGGCAGTTAGTGAAATCCCAAGAGGTTCTTGGGAACTTGACATAGAACTTCCATATGGGAAGGGCTGAACAAGGATAAAATCCTTCGTGCACTTGTGTGATTGTTTCCGCCAAGTTTAACACTTGTTTTGCACACTACATAAGTATTAACGATTCTATTTATTGTTACCTATCTTCATATAAATTTTTAAGTGCAAAGAAGTCCTATTCACCCCCCTCTAGGACATCTAAAGCTCCATCTCGATCCAACAAAAATATCATAATAACTATTTAAAGATTTTTTTCAATATAAAATATTAGTAACAGAATGAAACCGTCATGTATAATTAGTTGCGACAGATCGAACTGCCTCTCTCCTCACCCATGAAGGATCTATGGCTGCGATGCCTAAGGCGTAAAGCCCCCTCCCCTTCCTCTTTCCCCTTCTTCCCATATTTTTTCTCCTTTTCCTAGTTGCCACAAAAGCCCCATAGCATCTAGCTAGTCCGTAGTGCACGTTGTCCCCTTCATGACCCCATTTGTGCGCAAAGGCCTCCCCCAGCCACTTGCTTGGTGACGGGGTCCCACGCATGTGATGTGGGAGACTGGGCCGCATCTGCACCGAGGCATCATCCCCCCCCCCCCGTTCTCTCTTGTCTGTACCTGAGCATGAAAATTCCTACATGGGGCTTGTTGCATCTTCGTGGGGCCCATCGTGTCATATGGTTGACACCACATCGCCGCACTGAGCCCTGCTTGTCCTTCCCACAATGCCTCTCGTGTTGATGGGGGTTCCCCACCCACACGGGATCCACGACTTCCTAGCAAGATCCACTCCTCCGTGCCTCATCATGCCTTCACTCAGCAATCAGTTGGGCTGTCTACCTGATTGTGCCAGGCTTGACCAAGTCATGACCTGAATGAACTTGCACATGACTAAAATTGTCGACGACTCCATCTGTGTGTATGTCGCAAGACTCCAAGCTGCTCCACTTCTCTCCTCGACGTGAGCATCACTTGGAGCCTATGCTCCGAGCATTCGTTGCCTTGATGATCGAGCTGATGGAGATGGCAACTGCCATCCCAACAACAACTAGCATCTTCCAACATCCTCGTGATCGTGCCTCAATGTTGGATACTCGTGCCCTAAGTTGTGCTCTCTCTTCAGAGAGTCGGTTAGTGGTTATAGCCTACTCTTCCTTGCTTCTCCTGTATTTAGTTAAATTTGCCCCCGTGGATGTGTGTAGGAATCTTAGCCAGTTAAATCATCACTACTAATCTTGTGAGAAGAGCGTTAACCTTTTGTGAGCACCAATTAGAGTATATTAATTATGAAACTTAATCTAGATTGTGGTAGTCATAGTTACCGCTAATCCAATACTTTTATTGCGAGGAACGGTTTTCTGACAGTGTAGCTTCTACTTTTTTAGTGTACATACACTCTTTCTCTCTCGAACTCGCATTCGTGACGGTTGTTTGCTACAACATAATTCTATCACTCAGTGATCTTGTAACACCCCAGAAATTTGTAATTATAAAATAGAAATAATCGAAAATGATAAATTCAATATTTGTGAAATAGCAAAATGCACGTGCCACTATCGTACATACAAAAAACCATTAGATAATTTCATAAAAACCATAGTTCAACTCTAAATAATGCTCCCTAATGACCAATGAAGAAATTTGTGCAAAGAAAATCAGATGGTCCAAGTTTAAGGCGTTTTGCGACTGGGTATTCTCATTAGAGAATAAGTCAGAAAATAATTATCACAAATACTTAGATGAGTCAAAAAATTAAATAAAAATCATAGATGGACTTAAATAATATCCTATAATGATCCATCAAGAAATTGGGTCAATAAAAGTCACTTGAGGTATATTTAAGAGTTAGTGTGACTTATTATCGTAATTAGGAAATAAGTTGGACAATCCATTATTAGGTGTATAAAATGAGATCATAAACTAAATGAGAAATTTATGGTGGACTCCAAAAAATATGTGGGGATAGTCCATAAAGAAATCGGATCAATGGACAACGTATGACCCATCAACAAATTCAAGTATGAAATTAGTAAATAAATAACTTTCGTATTATCGGAATGATAGAACTTACGTACCACTATCGTACGTGAGAAAAGACATCGGAAAATTCCATAAAAATTATAAACCAACCCCAAATATATCCCTAGTGTTCCACGAA
>JACBKR010000415.1:0-66247 GCA_014218235.1 Colocasia esculenta
AGAGAGGGAAGAGGAGGGTCCTCACCTGCGACCGTAGGATCCTCCGGCGCCCCCAACGCCGGCGACAGAAGGCGGTGCGATCTCCCCAAGCGGCGAAGCAGTGGCGGCGAGTGATAGCTTCCTCCTTCTGGCGCGAGTTGGAGCAGAGGAGGAAGGAGGCGGCAGTGAGGGCACTACGATGCGGCGGCGACAGGGAAGCAAGGCGGCAGGGCTCCTCCCACTGCACGACCCCCGGTGGCGAGGTCCTCCAAGCTGCCGACGGCGGCAACCGCAGGGAGAGAGAGAGAGAGAGAGAGAGAGAGAAGAGAGAGAGAGAGAGAGAGAGAGAAGGAGAACGAAGAGCTCGGGGAGAGAGAGAAGACTTGCGGAGGGGGAGAGGAAGAGGAGGAAGAAGAAGAGGGTGGAGGAGAAGGGAGAGGGCTAACGCCGAGGGGGGGTGACTTTCGTGGAAGGGGGGGTTAAGGGGAATGGGAGGGGGAGACCCCTTACCAAAAAAAGGTCAGCCACCTTTTTCTGGCCTCATGCAGAACGACTAGAACTATTCACCGTTTTGTATGGGGAAGACGGTCGCCACCCCCCTCCCCAGGGTGCAAGTTGTCACATCCACGATGTGATGACAACCCCATATTTGCAGCCTGCTTTCTCCTCTCCAAACGTCTGCTTATGGAGGATCTATCTACAATATAGATAAATCGAATCCAACCTACAAGATCTCGTGCTTTGTTGACGTCGGAAAAACTTGGAACTCAACATGGGTTCGACAAAGTTTCCTTGTGGCTAAAGCAGGTGAGGTTTGATCCCCCCCCTACAAAAAACCTTGAGCTCATACATCAAATGCCAAAACCAGGATCAGGACCAAGAGTTTCACAAGCAAGTATGTGGGATAAGTTCCACAAAGACAAAGAAAATGGTACTCTATTGGGCAATTCAATCAGAATTTACTGCTCCATTTAGCTTATTGTCAGCCATAACAATTCAAAATCCAACCTAATGCGCACAAATGTAAGAGTTCAAAAAATTTAAAAAATAGTCAGGCCATCCGAGCACTTAAAGCTCTCTCATTCTGCCTCTCAGCATGTTACCAGGCTCAGAGACCTCATTGTTTGAACCGCCCCCCCCCCCCCCCCCCCCCCCCCCCCACAAGAACTTAAAAAGGAGATTTGAGGGGAAAAATAAGAATCTGGAGATCTTTTCGACAACACAAAATTATGAACCTCACTACTCAGGAATTAGCAATACTCTCTTCCTTCTCTGTCAATACTTTCTTGCAGGCTTCATAACACATGAATGAAATCCCAGCGGCAGGGACCAGCTTAATGCAGCTTGGTCCCAAACCCTTGTAGAGACCTTCAAAGCCTTCTTGCTGGAATATGCAAACTAGAGCGTGCAGCATGCTCTTGTACACCTGCCTGCCACCCACGGCACCCACCTGCATGTGCTTGCGGGCAACCTCAAGTGGAAAGGTTGCAGTGCTTGCAATAGCACCAGCTGCAGATCCAATCAGAAGCGTTGCAATGTTACCAATGTCCTCCTCCTTGAAGACCTTCTTGTAGGCCTTCCTAAGGGCATCATAGGCAAAATAGTTTGTGGCAGCATATGGTATTACTCCTATCACACTGGGAGTAAGGCCTCTGTACACTCAGCAGGGCCTTCTTCTCGCACAATTTTAACAAAAGCATGTAGAAGATTATCATAAACATCCCTCTGTCAAGTATACAAAAACAGAGAAGATCAGGAAAAGCAAGATGGGAAATTAAATAAATAAAAAAAGAATCCACCCATTCATCGCAAGCACCTGTATTGTTAAACGAGTTTTGAGCAATTCCAAAGGGTATGTGCACAATGTTGAACTGACTCCTGCTAGGGCTCCAGCAACTAGTGAAGGCGGCAAGGGGATTTTAGGTTGCTCCCCAGGTCTAGGGGCCAAAATTTTCTTACCTGTCTCAAAAACAAATAACTGCACAGAAAAAATTAGCATAAGTAGGATTACTGAAACCGCAAACATGTTAGCACAAGACAGTACAGATCACTTGTCCTCCCTCAGAAAGTGATCATCCATTGAACTACATACTAGCAACAATCCATGACCAATTTCCAGGATAGGCAAGATATTATAAGCCAGAATACAGACAAAGAAATTTATTTTCTGGGTTGGGGGCATGTAGAATAAATAAAATGTCAAAAGGTCAACAAAAGAATTCAATAAAGACAAGCATTTAAAAGAAATCAAAATTGAGGGGCTTGAATATGGTGTTGAAAAAAAAAATGCTTTCCCCAATAGTAGATTATTGCTAGCAGTTTTACAGAATAAAGACAGAAAAATTCTTCAAACAGAAGGGGAAACAAAAAAGGAAGCAAAACTGAGAAAAGAAAAATACTCTTTATAGAAAGTGACTATTTTGTATGATGAGATTCTACAAAAGATTTTAAAGTGTTTTCCCATATAATTTAAACCAACGTACATGCATGGGCATAAAGCATGATTATGTGAGGTCTAAAGATACAATGATCCACCCATAAAACCTCTCATTCGTGTCACCTTATTTTCAAGTGAGAAAGCAACTCTCAAGTCACCCCTTTACTTGCCCTTTCAATTGAAGTCAACTGCTGTCTGCAACAGAGCCACCAACAACAGCAACAGTGCCCTAGCCACAGCACATATAGAGCAAGTGTACAGGTGGCAACTACAGTAAACACTTTAGATTGTTGAGGTGGGTAGAAAGAGAGCACCTAGAATTTGATGGGGAGCGAGAAGCTGAAGTAATGGTTTGGCCCATTTGGAGATTTTTTATTTTTCTGTAATTTTGGTGTAATTTTCTCACTATTTTAAAGTCCAAGGGTAAAATAGTCCAAAAAAAGTCAAATTAGAGTCCATTTAACTTTTATTGTGTAATTTTGCTTTTCTTTATTTGAGTCGAGTCTTATTTGGGTAGGATTCTGTATTTTCCTTTCTTTAGATTTCTAATATGTTAAGCCTTATCAGGGATAGAAGTTTGTCCTTAATTGGGAGTCTTTTATTAGAAGTCTATTATGACTGGGAATAGTCTAAGTCTATATAAACACATGTATTACTCTTCATAGATTTGATTATTGATTATTGATGAATTGAAGGAAAGAAAAGTTTGCATTCTTGTTCTCTGCGATAGAAAAGACGGGAGCTTTGAGAAGAAGCTCCACCCCAAGATGGTCCCTGTGAAGGGGAGGGCGCAAAGCCCACACTTCCGCCTTCTATCCCCTCCCCGGTGAGATGCCGACTATCCTTCCCTTTTTCTTCCGCTGTCCCCACTCTGTCCCGCATCAATTTTGGTATCAGAGCGGTGTTCGATTTCTTCCATGGAGCCGAGATCCTATGGTGCCTGCTCTCGTTTTCTCTCTTGCCGACATCATCGCCAGTTCCATCCCTCCTCCCTCCATTTTCTTCCTCCTCCCACTCTGTCCACCCCACAACCCGCGAACCCGCCAAGAGCTCGCACGCCTATGGGGTCCTTCGCACCGCGCCATCGCCAGCCGCTCTCAGGGCGTCCCTGCGAAAGCCTTCTGCCCACGTGGACTCCGCTGTGACCACGAGCGACCGCCAACTCGCTCCTTCGCTCGCGTCCTGGGGCGACTCCAGTTCACGGCCCCTGTTTGCAGACTCGCGCCGCCGCCGGACCGGTAAAAGAAGGAGAAGAAGAGGACAGGGGGAGCAATGTCGTCCTTTGCCGGAGCTGCCGCCGTCGGGGGAGCTGTCGTCCCCCGTCGTCGGCGCCGCCTCTCCCTCTCTTACACTCTCTCCCCGCGGTTCTCTCTGTCTCCCTCTTGCTCTCTCACAGTTTCACTGGTCAAAGGAGGAGAAGAGGACAATTGGGGAGGGCACCCCACACGGTCGCCGCCACCGTAGTCGGAGTCGCCGCCGGCAGCCTCCTTCCCCTCCATCGCAGCCGCCGTCGCTGTCCTTCCCTCTCCCTAGCCTCTTCTGCATGGGGTTGGAAGAAAAGGGGCTAGATGGAGAGAGACGATGACCCCGTCCACTTTAAAGTGGACGGGTCAAACCTAGTTTGATCTGGTTAAGGGTCCCAGACCCGGTTCGCTATAGTGCACTTAGAGTGCTATCACACTGCTAGTATAGAGGCTTCGTTCGTACTCCGATTTACGTGTCGCTTGCGCCGTTGTGATCGTCTCGGCGAATTCCAATCAATCAGAGGCCCGCACCCTGCAGCAGTTCATTCAATTTCACATCAACTTAGGTAATCTCTTATACGTGTCACATGAATTTTAACTTCAACGTCCGTCTACCAAATGAGAAGCCGACAAAAATCATACTTGATGAGGATGAGGAGCATCAGGACAATCATATTTCCCAAGCTATTATTGATATTTTATTGCAAATCGGTGAGGCTATTATTGATGGTGATCTGACTTTTATAGGCAACCTTTAGGTAAAACTCAGATGAAATCATTTAATAATTTTGATGGAGCATGATGCACTATTGATCTCTCGAGATCCTACATTACTTTGGGAAAAGAGTGGTTGGAAGAGCGACATGTTGCTATCAACTAAAACTAGTCTATTTGCATTATCCAACCACCGCATTTAAGAGGTAAATTTTATTTTCCCAAGTATATTTCTACTACTGCCAAGCCAGTGCTTCTAGAGAAGACCATGATTAATGAAAAGCCATTGGAGTTGGTAACTATTACTGATCGTGTATATGTATAGACTGCTTTTGTTGATGCTTGAGATCAAGACTTGTTCGTCGAGTCTGGACTTCATTTGATATGTGATGTGTTTGATATAGGCCCATCATTAACACTTGACAGTGATCCGCGAGATTTTACTAGAGATCAGTGCATCTATGATATGATATGGTGATATGGTGTGATCTTGACGAACACATTCTATGCAAACTGCAACTTTTCAAAAGACATATTGGTTTGGATATCCTTACGGCGACTTTATTAGTGCATATGACTTTGTTATTCCCCTGCCTCTTGTATGGATATTGGCATACTGCGACACTTCAAAACTCGAGGATGAGTTTTCTCGAACCAGGGGTGAATGGTGGGAAGCGAGAAGCTGAAGCAATGGTTTGGCCCATTTGGAGCCCATTTTTTATTTTTCTGTAATTTTGGTGCAATTTTCTCACTATTTTAAAGTCCAAGGGTAAAATAGTCCAAAAAGAGTCAAATTAGAGTCCATTTAGCTTTTATTGTGTAATTTTACATTTCTTTATTAGAGTCAAGTCTTATTTGGATAGGATTCTATATTTTCCTTTCTTTAGATTTCTAATATGTTAAATCTTATTAGGGATAGAAGTTTGTCCTTAATTGGGAGTCTTTTATTAGAAGTCTATTATGACTGGGAATAGCCTAAGTCTATATAAACACATGCATTACTCTTCATAGATTTGATTATTGATTATTGATGAATTGAAGGAAAGAAAAGTTTGCATTCTTGTTCTCTGCGTTGGAGAAGACTGAAGCTTTAAGAAGAAGCGTGGTCCTGTGAAGGGGAGGGCGCGAAGCCCACACTCCCGCCTTCTATCCCCTCTCCGGTGAGACACCGGCTATCCTTCCCTTTTTCTTCCGCTGTCCCCACTCTGTCCCACATCAGAATTCCACTAGAAACCAACAACAGAAGCAACAATGGCAGAACACAAGAATATCCGTCCTTTACCACTTCTCAGATCTTCCCTAGTGATTCTCCAACTTTTTTGTCTATCCAATTTTCGCTTAACTAGACTGCAATTTTCACTGTGCTTCTAGGACATCCTGATGTATCAAATTTACCTCCCAAATTCACTCTCCAAAATGCATTTCACACATTAATCTACATTTTCCTGCGACTACTAAAGTGGTCTAAGATTTAAGGAACCAATTGACGAGCATAGAATACAATCAAACCCAAAACTTATTGACAAAGGGATTTTATAAGCACTTCAATTCAACTATTTCAGTTGCTTGAACACAAGTGAGGTACACATGCAAAAGATGTAGAGAATGAGGGAGGGTACATAGAAGGCAGAAATTGAAATTAATGTTTACACTCCCCTCCCCCCCAACGTCCCAACAGGAAAGTGCCTCTGCCTCCATGCTTCAAGCCTGTCTTTAAAACCATCGCAATTTTCAGTGAGGTTTCTCTTCTTTTTAGTTGGAGGTAACTAATTATTACAAGCCCATTAAAATTTCCTTACAAATCATCCTTTTATAACTTCAAACCTGGGCCCCATGGGATTTTGAACGTTGGTCATCCTGGTGTGCAGCAGAGGGCCTTAACCAAGTGAGTCACTCCTTGTGTACCTCAGTGGAGTATATACAAAGGTGACAGCGTATCATCTCTCACCCCTAAGCAGAGATGATGAGGTCAAGTTTGCAATATAAGACCTCCAAATAATGAATTAAAGATCTATCATTTTTAAACACATTAACACACGAGCTCCATTTTGATCTAGGTACTGTTTCCAGTAACACATATTACTAGGTGGATCATCGGTGTCTCCCTCTCTTCTGATGAGTCAGCTCTGAACTCATGTCTCCCTTGTGGTCTCCCACAGGCATCATCATAGGCAGCATCAGTTTTTCATTCTATTTTCCAGTTTTTGAACTTATGGACGGACCCAAAGGTTAAAGCAGAGATATGCAACGGGCACACTTAAGTATTTTGACATAATATATTACAATTTCTTTTTAAAAAAATCCCAACACATT
Organism: Colocasia esculenta; assembly: GCA_014218235.1. NCBI lineage: Eukaryota > Viridiplantae > Streptophyta > Magnoliopsida > Alismatales > Araceae > Colocasia > Colocasia esculenta. The sequence goes on from JACBKR010000415.1 coordinate 6,688, forward strand.
CAAGTGAGTGCTCGAGTGTCCTTACACAAGAGCCAAAACTACAGAGAGACACTCATGTATCTTCACGTGTTGAGGATAAATCAACAGTCAGCCACACTCATTACTCACTCTTTCAAACTATATAGTATGATCAAAGATGAATAAATTATCAAAGAACAATTGTTAGCAATGCAAGAACAATTTTGTCAATCGGATCAAGGAAAGGTATATATTTCTGCTTAATGAGTTCACTAAAAGAACATGGACAAAGACACAATTCTGCCTGAAACCTGTTGTAATTAATACTGACCAATTTATGAGACTTCCACGAACAATATTCAATGCCTTCTGATAGTTGTCACTCACACGGATATATAAATCAAAATCTAGATAACTAATATGAGGTGAACTGTGGTGGCAGTAATTTAGCTGTCCCACTCTATTCCTGTCATATTATAATGTATACCCATAGTTGTCAAGGTAGTTGCCTAGGCGCATGTAAGAATTATTTTTTAAACTTTTAAAATTTTTAAATTTATCTTTGGATTTGGTTTATTTGTGTTTTTATTTATTTACATGGACATGGTCTTATTTAATTCGTTTGATCTCCTCCACTAACCTCGGTTAGTGTTAATTATATCAGCACAAAGGCTGAATACCCTTGATTAACCATCAGACAACCCCTGTGAAATAGAAGAGCGTGACTCACAATTAAATGAAATGAACTATACATGAAAGAAAACAAAATTACAAACATGCAATCTATTTTTTGGAATTTTCTGATATTTATTTTATTTTATTATTGATTTTAAATCAATTTTTTCATTTTTTAGGTATTTTGGTTTCATTTATTTAATCATTTTCGTCATTTATTTATTTAAATTATGGTTATGTGGATTAAATTAATGTTTTCATTTATTTATTTGATTTAAAAGGAGATTAACTTAAGGTGGATCAAAATGACATAAGACATGACTTGTTTGTTATTTTTAAGTTATGATAAATTAAACAATGTTTGTAAAATATTTTACTAAGGTTTGTTGAAAAATTGGTTGATTTTGATTAAGAAATCAAGTGGTGCAGGGTATGAAATAAATGTGACATGGTATGTGATTATACTTATTGAACATGATTAAAGTTGTAAAATTAGCCCAATAGGCCCATTAACATGATCACATATGAAGATGCATCAATGTTGACCCAATAAGCAAGTTAGGCCCATTAAACATCATGAACGTGACGGTCATTCATTAAGTCATTGTATAAAAGATACAAGTCCGGCCCAACAAGTAATTTAGGCCCAATAAGGAAGCCCAATGGACCTTTTTAGAGACTTGAGAAAATCCAAATTGTGCCTTGCATAATGTTCTTTAGGGCTGCCTTGCAGACCCTTTTCCCAGACCGCCTTGCAGTCTTTCCTAGAGTCTTGCTCTGTGTTCAAGCTTCAGAAAAATCCTCCCTCTGGCCTGGGGCGCCCCTCTTGCTTTTATAGAGAGTGGGGAAAGACCCCGTCCCGTCCATTAAACACCGTCCCGGCCATAAACGTCATCTCGGCCATTTGCACCGTCCCGGCCATTTGCATTTTTGCATATTTCCCCTTTTCTTCTTTTTCTTTCTTTCTTTTCTACCTGTCTTTCTTTTTCTTTTTGTGTTTATGCCCTTTAGGACATCGGGAGAGAGGGCGAGAGCGCGAGAGGGAGGCGGCTGGGTGGGAGGAGGTGCGCGACCTCCTCCTCCTCTCTTCTTCCTCACTGGTTGGCTCCCGCGGCAGAACAGGGAAAGAGGGGCACGCGGCCTCCTTCCTTTTCCTCTCCCCTTGCTCGACGGTGGCCCCCTCCATGGAATCGGAGCGGCGGCGGCGGCGGCAGCACAGCTGGGCGGCGGCGACACTGCAGCAGGGCGGCGGCTGCGACTGGTGCACGAGCAGCAGCAGCGGAGCGAGCAGCGGCAGCAAAGGGGGCGGCGGCGGCGGCCATAGGAGCAAGCAGGGGGGCCGGCGGCGGCTATCCCAAGCAGGGGTGAAGGCAGCAGCAGCAGGAGAGGCCGGCGGCGATAGGCGCTAGCCCAAACAGGGGCAGCAGCCAGCCCAGGCAGGGCAGCGCAAGCCCAGGTGGCTGGGGACAGAGGTAAAGTTCTCCCCCCTTTTTTCTTTTCTGTATTTTGTTCATTTGTTCTGTTTATCGTCTTTTTTTTTTTCCTTGTTTCTTCCTCGTGGGAGGCCAGACAGAAATATGGCACAACAGCGCACCTTGGCGGAAAGGTACAAATCTGTGAACTGAGCCCAGGCTGCCTTTTAGATACCCAAGAAAGTGCTCCAAGGTGCCACCTAGGTGGTCAAGGTGCACGCCTAGGACCGCTTGGCATCTTGAAGCGCTATAGACCTATTAAGACCCAATCCAAATGTATCCACCACTTAAAACTCAACCCCCCCCCCAAAACCCCCCGATCGACTCAGCACATTGGCAATTCCCTCTTTTGAGGCCCCATCTAGGGTTCTTCCCCGGCGTGCTCTTGCTACAACTGCTATCACTACCACCTCTGGCCGCCACCAATGCCGCACCCGACCGCATTGACACTTCTTCTGTGAGGTACTCCATACTCTCTCTCTACCTCGATCTGTCACTCTTTTGGTCCGCAACCCCACCTCCCCTCTCTGTCGGAGTTCCCCTCCCCTCCAGACCCCAAACCGCCCAGCCAGCGGTGAAGTCCCCCTTTCCCACTCCCCACCCCCAGCTGGGCCCTCCCCCTTCCCCCCTACTCTGTGCAGCTGTGGGCCTGTGGCACTGTGCACAGTTAACGGCCCCTTCTTCAGTCCCTCTCTCTAATCTCTATGTCTATGGTCTTATGACTGTGTTCACTGTCTTAATTTTTTATTGAACTTTTATGATCATTATATATTTTAGAGAAATACATATCATATAGGGGGATATTCTTAAAATAGCCCAGATTGGGCATCATCCTGGCTGCCTAAGCACTTAGGCACGCAAGGACCCCAAGCACGCCTTGGTCACCTTGACACCTGGACAACCATGTTTATACCTCACAATATATATTGTGAGAACTGAGAAGCTATCAAAGAAATAGTCCAATCATTGTGGAATGACATTTTCGGCAGAGTCAACACGCAATAGTGTGTTTACTCTCTTGATTTCCTGATTAATGTTTCTTCTTCTCTTCCTTCTATTCCCAGTCACTCACAAACCCTGAAACCATTTCGTTGATGACCTGCTCTTATATCCCCGAACAAGTGACTGCAGTCACCTATACTTATCGTCTGTCACTAAATGCACATCTCTTCTCAACACATTATACAAGTAATAAGAAAAGATTGAAAAAGAACAAGAAGATGGAACAAAAAACTTAACCAGCAGGAAGTCCCAACTTTCTAAAACCAACAACAGAGCATTAAGGACACAAAACACTAGCGTTGCATTGGTAACCACCATATAGTCCTCACGTTCACAGCATTGTGGATAAAAACACCAAAGGAACTGAAGAATAACACTTCCTTTCATACTTGGGCTCCCTATGTAAATTATTGCTATGAGAAAGAAGAATCCAATTTGTTTGAAGAATATTGGTGATGTCTTCCAGGTTATTCAGAAAATAATAACTATTTTTATCAAATGAAACAACCAAAGCAAATAATCACAAAAGGAAGCAGAACAATCTGGCAAACGCATAAAGGAATGCAAACTAGTACAAACTTACCTCTATAGCCCTACTTGGGGCGACCCTGATTACATTAACAAAATTACCCCTAAACAACCCTGTCCAGCCTTCATGCTTCATAATGTTATTGAACACTTCAGTCATGGAGTTCCCAGTGCTCCCTACCATCATATGAGTTCTGATTGTCTCCAGAGGTGCCACTGTTGTCCGGGAGACTGCCCCGGCAATCGCACCACTGATCAACCTCCTCAGAGAGGCGTTCTGAATCCTAATCTTGATACTGAGCCCACCTTTCTTCCGTCTCTTATATCCATCTTCTGCCACCTCCCATGCTTCGGCTACAGCCTCTGGCGGAATTCCAACAATTCGATACCCAAACTCCGGCGACACATACTTGACATAAAGGTCGGTATACGGAATCTTCAGGCCTTTCTCCTTGGGCGTCGGAGAGTTGGGAGACATGCCGAACCCCATCCCCATCTGCCCCACGCTCGCAAATAGCCCCCCGGGATGAAAGCAGTCGTCTTGTACTTTACATTGCAAGCCCATGACCGGGACGCCAAACAGTCCCCTTTTCTTCTCGACGGGTGCCACGCTCCTTCCAGCCATCAGATTCCCTTTTCAGGAGGTCCGGGCAGCTTTCCACGACGGATCTCTTCTATATGCCCTATGCGCGAAAGCCCATCCTTGGCACAATCAAACGCTTAGAAGCAAGGACCACCCATCCTCGAAGGAATTCGCGAAATTTTAAGAAGTAGGTGGCTGTTGGGAGGTCCAACACCCAAACTATTTCCGTGTCATGCAGGAAATACCTCTTGAGAAATCCACGGATTGGAGGAACGCTTAAACAAGGAAACAGTCCCTCACCCAGAAACAATTTGGGGGAAGGTGGGTAGATGAGAAAAAAGAATCCCCCGCCCCACCAGGTCTGTGTGGTGCGGGGAAGACCGAATACGTTTCTGCGCTATCTGGCAGAATATAGAACCCCCCCCCCCCCGGAGAATAATGACGAAGTGGGTAGTTCTAAAAATGGCCGGTTTTAGCGAATGCAGAGGCTGCGGCCTGCGGCTAGGAAATGGGGAGGCCGCCGCTGCATCAGGCTGGGTATCGCCAAGCAAGCGGAGGATATCCGACAAACAGGTAGTAAGCGGAAGGAAGACGCAGAACAGAGGGGGAGGTCGAAGAAGCACAAAGAAATGTGGGGGTTGCCAGAGGCTTTTGTGGGGGCGCCGGCGGCGGCAGCAGACCGTCCAATAAACCAGAAAGGACAAGATATGAAGGGTTATGAGGATGGAGGATGGTGGCTGGGAATAGAGGAGGAGGAGAAGGAGGACGAGCAGAGAACAGTTAGGTGGGGACGGTGGAGACGGAGACAACAAGACAGACAGGTAGGACCCCGCCGGGCGCTCACCGTCGGTGAAAACCACAAGTGATTCTCTGCTTAATATCTCACCCTCTCACCGGTCGCAACACCATGTCGGGGGATTAGGGAGAGGGTTGGAGGTGCGATTCTGCCAACGGAGGGGAGAGAGGAGGGTGGAAGAGACGAAAGCCGTGGAGAAAGAGGGAGACAGCAGAAGAAGCCAGCGGAGCGATCGGTCGGCGGAGCAGTGGGGGCGCGTTCCAATGCTTTCTGTTATTTATATAAGCGCAGGTGCCGCATGTGACCTCCACGCATGCCTTCCCGGTAAATCAAGAGACCTTCTACCGCTTTGTGGAGAAGAGGCCCAAAAAGACCTAATAATTAAATTACGTCTAATAACATTTATTTAAAATATTTAAAATTTAATTTATTATTTAATCTATAAATATGAAATTTAAAAGTACTTAAATATATTAAGATATGAAAAAAGAGATATTTGATAACTGAAGAGACGTGATTTAAGTGTGCCTCTCAAAAGGTATTCTCCTCGTGCTTGGGGTTTTATCTTTTAAAAAGGCCCTCTGGAAGAAGAGGTGAGGCTCTTGCTGATAAGCACACACTATCTTTCAATGTGGGACTAAATAATACCTCTACACAGCCCCCCAGTGAGGATAAGGGTGTGCGGGTCTCATGAAGATGAGACACTCGGGTAGGGCGCATGGTCTCTCGTTCGTTCCCACAGACGGTGCCAATGAAGAGACGTGATTTAAGTGTGCCTCCCAAGAGGTATTGTCCCCATGCTTAGAGTTTTGTCCTTTAAAAGGGCCCTCTTGGGAGAAGAGGTGAGACTCTTGTTGATAAGCACACACTTGTTCTCACTATCTTTCAATGTGGGACTAAAGAATACCTCTACACAGCCCCTCCAGTGAGGATAAGGGTGTGCGGATCTCATGAAGATGAGACGCTCGGGTAGGGCGCATGGCCTCTCGCTCATTCCCACAGACGGCGCCAATGAAGAGATGTGATTTAAGTGTGTGTCCCAAGAGGTATTGTCCCTATGCTTGGGGTTTTGTCCTTTAAAAGGGCCCTCTTGGGAGAAGAGGTGAGGCTCTTGCTGATAAGCACACACTTGTTCTCACTATCTTTCAATGTGGGACTAAAGAATACCTCTACACAGCCCCCCCAGTGAGGATAAGGGTGTGCAGGTCTCATGAAGATGAGACGCTCGGGTAGGGCGCATGGCCTCTCGTTCGTTCTCACAGACGGCGCCAAAAGTGTGGAGGTGATTTCCTGCTTGGGTCGGAGCCAAGCGGGCCTACACTTGGAAGAAGGGAAGAAGGACGTCGGTAGTGGATGGATACCTGCAAAACCAGAATGGAATCAGGGGGGGCCAGTTGAAGAACCAGGGAGAACCCTCCGATGCCTAAGTTAGAGATGGACGCAAAGGCTTGGAAGAAGAAGGTTCAGTATTGCGCAAGAGAGGTGTGCCTTGGATTGCGTACCTCTGCATGGAGGCTTACCAGTGCCTTTTATAGGCAGAAGTGCTGCAGGAGAGGGACGGAACGTCCCTGATCAATGCCGCAAAGGGCGCGCCCGTTAGCGTCCTTAGCGGGGGAGTTACGCGTTGAGGCGCTCTGTAGTTAATGCACCACTTGATCGTGGGGAGCACGTGGTGTAGCCGTTATAACTGCCGCGAGGGGATGAAGGGCCGCTTAGATTCTCCTGGGTGGAAGGTACCGAGCAGGTAGCCTGCTCGGTGAGCCAGACCTGCTGCTCGGTAATCGAGCCCGCTGCTTGACTCCTGGTGCCCGGAGGTACGGCTTGCTTCCAGATGCCTGATGCAAGGAAATGTTGTTCGTGCCGAAGAGGTTTTTGGCACAAGCTGAGCAGACCTGCTCGGAAGGAAGGGCCTTTGGCTGAACAGGCTATGAGGTACCCGAAGGCGGCTCTTGGGTCCCGCTGGTACCCGAATGCAGGGCCGGCCTCGGGACCTGAAGCTGTTCTTGAAAAGACGTGGCGCCTTGCGGGAGGGCCACGTTTGCCTACTGAATTGGGCTGGGCCATGATGGGCCTAGCGCATGATGGTGGTTAGAAATAGCCATGAAGAGACGTGATTTAAGTGTGCCTCCAAGAGGTATTGTCCCCATGCTTGGGGTTTTATCCTTTAAAAGGGCTCTCTTGGGAGAAGATGTGAGACTCTTGCTGATAAGCACACACTTGTTCTCACTATCTTTCAATGTGGGACTAAAGAATATCTCTACACAGTCCCCCCAGTGAGGATAAGGGTGTGCGGATCTCATGAAGATGAGACGCTCGGGTAGGGCGCATGGCCTCTCGTTCGTTCCCACAGACAGCGCCAATGAAGAGACGTGATTTAAGTGTGCCTCCCAAGAGGTATTGTCCCCATGCTTGGGGTTTTGTCCTTTAAAATGGCCCTCTTGGGAGAAGATGTGAGGCTCTTGCTGATAAGCACACACTTGTTCTCACTATCTTTCAATGTGGGACTAAAGAATACCTCTACACAGCCCCCCTAGTGAGGATAAGGGTGTGCGGGTCTCATGAAGATGAGACGCTCGGGTAGGGCACATGGTCTCTCGTTCGTTCCCACAGACGGCGCCAATGAAGGGACGTGATTTAAGTGTGCCTCCCAGAGGTATTGTCCCCATGTTTGGGGTTTTGTTCTTCAACCGGGCCCCCTGATTCCATTCTGGTTTTGCAGGTATCCGTCTGCTACCGACGTCCTTCTTCCCTTCTTCCAAGTGTAGGCCGCTTGGCTCCGGCCCAAGCAGGAAATTACCTCCACACTTTTGGTGCCGTCTGTGGGAAGGAACAACAGCCATGGCTCGTGGACAATCCTCGTACCAGAACATGGGGAGCCCTTGCTCGTATACCTTTCGGTTACCGAACACTCCATTAGCGCAGTGTTGATCAGAGAAGAGGGAGCGGCCTAGCGTCCCGTTTACTACATCAGCAAGGTCCTTCAAGAAGCTGAAAGAAGGTACCCTCGAGCAGAGAAACTCGCCCTTGCTCTGGTCACGGCTGCCTGGAAACTCAGGCCCTACTTTCAGGCCCACTCAATAATGGTTCTCACCGACCAGCCGCTGAAGTCTATCCTACAGCGGCCAGAGGCTTCCGGCTGGCTCATTAAATGGGCCATCGAGCTAGGCGAATTTGACATCAGCTACCGTCCAAGGACGGCCATCAAAGCGCAAGCATTGGCGGACTTCGTCGTGGAATGTACTCTCCCTACCGAACAGGATCCTTCGCTGGTCGACGAGCCCCCATGGGAGCTCTACGTCGATGGATCCTCGTGTGTCACAGGGAGCGGAGCTGGCCTGGTCCTCACCTCTCTGAAGGGTTTAGAGTTCCAATATGCCCTTCCATTTCGCTTTGCGGCCTCCAACAACGTGGTCGAATATGAAGCGTTGCTGTCCGGAATCCGAATGGCGAGGCACCTTGGAGCCCTTCGACTTAGGGCCTTCAGCGACTCCCAATTGGTTGCCGGCCAGGTGAACGGGCAGTTCGAAGCAAGGGAGCCACGAATGGCCCAGTACCTTCAACAGGTTAAGAGCCGAACAGAAGGCCTCCTCTACTTCGAAGTCATACACATTCCACGGGAGCAAAATGCGTGAGCCGATGCACTTGCCAAGCTGGCGTCTTCAGGTGACATCGCCCCTTCTCGCTCTGTATTCATTGAAGAACTCACTGCACCGAGCACTGAAGTGGATGTAACAGCCATTGGGTCCAACCCCCTAGTTCCGAACTAGACGGACCCTCTCCTGGCCTATCTACTTCGAGGCGAGCTTCCCCCTGAGCAGGGCGAAGCACGGAAGATCAGACTGCGTTCTCAGCGTTTTACCCTCATTGAAGGCAAGCTTTACCGATGGTCCCTTTCAAGACCCTCTTACGTTGTCTCAGCCCTAAAGAGGCCCTTTCGGCTATCGAAGAGGTTCACGAGGGATTGTGCGAAGTCACTTGGGGGCAGAACGCTGGCACGCAACATTATCCAAGCAGGATTCTGGTGACCCTCTCTGCAAAAGGACTGTATGTCTTTTGTCAGAAGGTGCCCGAAATGTCAGAAGTTCGGGCAGCTCATTAAGCAACCTACCGAACAACTTCATACACTGTTTGAACCTCGTCCTTTCGCTAGGTGGGGCATTGATATCTTGGGTCCCTTCCCAGAGGCCCAGGGTCGGAAGAAGTTTTTGTTCGTGGCCATCGACTACTTCACCAAGTGGGTCGAAGCAGAACCTGTTTTTTTTTTTGTGCAAATACCTAGAGAGGCAGAGGGAGAGTGCCCACCCCTTAGGGAGGGGATGAAGTAACCACTCCACCACCACACTGCTCCCAGGGAAATTTTATTAATAACGCATAAAACATACATCAAGGCCTAATGGACGGGAGTCCTGCCTTATCCAAACGGCAAGGACCCTTTACAGCAGGGGGAAGATCGGCCCAAGAAAACCAAATATTACAAACAGAAGGAGAGGAACAACCAAAGTTCGCAAGAGCATCCGCAACCTGGTTGGCCTCCCTAAAAACATGACAAAATGAAACATGAATAGACTGACATTTAGTAAGAATGTCATTAACAGGAAGAAAAATTCTCCAAGGACATCTAAACCGCCCTTTAATAACTTGAGTGAGAACCATGGATCAGACTCAATAAAGATGCTATTGAAACCATGATTACAGCACAGGTAGATCCCATCTCTAAGCGCAAGGCTTCAGATTCAAGGCTGGAGCGGACATGGGGGTATCGGTGAGCAAAACAGAAGATATGTCCCCACAATCATTTCGAAGAACACCACCACCAGCAGCAGTACCCATAGAGCTCTTAAAAGCACCATCAACATTAAGCTTGAGTCTCCCCGTAGGGGAAGTAACCACCGACAACTTTGGGATCAGATTAGGAGACTGCTGAACAGGAATGCCCCACTGAGATAAGATCTGATCTGAGCTGAGGCAAGGCCTTTGAAGACAAGTAAAGAGGCGCTAACAGCATCCTGCACATTCAACCGAATCTTAGAGAGCACATGAGAGCTGGTCATGGCGATAGAATCATATCTGGATCGATTTCTGCTGCACCACAACTCCCATATAACAGCGAGAAAGATGAAACGAATGAGGTTCCCCATGGAAGAGGTGGCAGGCTGAGCATCAAGAAAACATATAACACCATGCATTGGATTAAGAACTGACGAGTTGTGGAATTTTAGAACATCAAAGAGAGACCCCCAAACTGCCTTAGCCACCTCACTGTGGAAAAATAAATGGGTACCAGATTCAATGCTAGGAGAAGAACAACAGGAGCACCTTGAACACAGAGGAATACCACAGCCAGCAAAGAATGTCGTCAGTGGGAACACATCCCTTGGCCAGACGCCAAACAAGAATGGACCACTTAAGGGGCGGCCAGGCACCAAATCTTGTCCCAGCCAGCACTGATGACAGGTTGATTAATTTTCCGCACAGAGAAGATGTAAATGTTCCATCTGGGGTCGGACACCAGATCCACTTGTCAGCATCCCCAACCACCGCAATACAGTTATTACGAACAATAGCCGGGCAGAAATGGCGGGCTAACAACAAGTGGACACCTCCCGGCTCGTGAAAAACTTCCTTTATTGAAAGGTATTTCCCTTGTATGTTTCGGCCATTCATTATCTGGGATGAACTTATGAAGGGGAACAGACCCGGTCAAGACATCAAACCAGAAACTAGCAGCAGAATCCAGATTAGCAATGAGAACCCGATGATTAGAAGCAACGATTGAGGAGACATGCCTCCAAAGGCGGCTGTCAGCGGCATGCATCAGATCATAAGAGGCTTCAAATAATGTATGTTGTGAAGGTATTTAGCTTTGAAGAAATCGCCCTAAAGAGAAGTGCCCGAAATCACCTTCCATAACAGCTTGGTCCTAAGGGCGATCTGTATATCCTGGATATTTAGAATTCCAAGGCCCCCACATTCTTTAGGCTGAGCAATAATATTCCAAGAAACCCAGTGCTTCTTCGGAGATCCTTCATAAGAGTCCCAGAAAAAATTGGCAAGCAGCTTGTGAAAAGAGTTAATGACGTTTTGGGGATAGACAAAAAAGACATGGTGTATATCGGAATAGCAGAGAGGACATGTCTCAGGAGAATAAGCCTACCACCAGTAGAAAGGAAATTTTGTTTCCACCCTTGCAACTTTAGAGCCGTTTTAGAAATGATATGAGAAAAGTACAACGGTCTCCTTCTGCCAGTATATATGGAGACACCAAGGTATTTGAAAGGGAGAGAGCCCCGAACAAAACCAGTAATATGGCACAAAGATCGGCTAAGAGACAATGGAGCCTTAGCATGAATGATAAAAGAACTTTTTGCCACATTAATAAGTTGACCTGAAGAAGCCTCATAATCCTTGAGAAAAGCCATCAGCTTCTTCATATGCCTGGCCGACCCATTTGAGAAAATCAAAGTGTCGTCGGCAAAGAGGAGATGAGAAACAGGGGGACAACGTCTCATAGTATGGTAAGCTCCACCAGCACTCCCACGAAACAAGGATGAGATACCTCTGCTAAGAACTTCCTGGGCGATGATAAAAAGAGCCAGGGCAAGAGGATCCCCTTGACGTATACCTCTGGAAGACTTAAAGTAACCATGTATTTCACCATTGAGAAGGACTGAAAACCCAGTTCGAGAGAAGTGGTTCAATAAGAGAAATGAACCGAAAGGAGAAGCCGAATTTCTGGAGAACAGCAAAGAGAAAATCCCATTCAAGATGGTCATAGGCCTTAGCCATGTCCAGTTTAAGAATAACATTACCACCTCTGCACTTTCTGCCCAGATGCTGAGTCATTTCCATAGCTAAAGAGACATTTTCCGAAATACTTCTCCCTTTGACAAAGGCACCCTGTTCTTCTGAAATTAAAAGAGGCAAAATCTGTGAAATCCTGTCATTGATGATCCGGATATGACTTTGTAAAAGAAATTACAAAGACTAATGGGGCGGAAATCAGCACAGTTCTTAGGCATATCAGATTTCGGAATCAAGGCAATTAAGGAGGAGGTGAATCCTTTAGGTAGCGGATGGCCATAGAAGAAAGCCTACACAGCACGACAAATATCTGTCTCAATAAAACTCCAGCACAAGTGAAAAAGGTGTCCAGTAAACCCATCTGGCCCCGGGGCGCTGTCAGGGGACATAGACATGACAACCTTTTTAATTTCCTCAGTGGACGGCACACTACAAAGCATATCATTCTGGGCATTGTCCACAATGCAAGGGATAACGTCAAAAAGATCCTGATTAATACTGTGAGTTCCAGAAGTGAAGGCTTTAGAAAAATGAGAGACAAATAATTCTGCAATATCAGATTTATTCACCATAGTTACCCTCATCATTGTGTATCTGGTTAATCATCGAATTCCTTCTACGAGAAATTGCATAAGCATGATAGAATTGGTATTACCATCACCCTCCTTCAGCCATTGCAACCTGGATTTTTGCCTCCAGAAAATTTCTTGCTGGTGGTGTGTTCGGACCAAAACCTGGCGCGCAGTAGAAAGCAGATCGCCATTCACTTGAGAAGCGTCATCATCAAACCTGGTCTGGGCAATGTTAAATTCATCTTCCGCAATCAAAACATTATCTGTAATGTCTTTGAAGACATATTTGTTCCAGTCCCGAAAAAATGTTTTCATAAACTTTAGCTTCATCATGAGGTTGATCAAGGGGTAAGAAGACTGGGAGCAGCAGCCAACTCTGATTAGCATCTGCCAGGAATCTTTCATGACTTGTCCACATTTGTTGAAAACAAAATCTGGAAGGCTGACGAGTAGTTTGGATAATAGATACAATCAGTGGACAATGGTCACTGCAAGCACGAGATAGGTGTTGAACTGAATACCTGGGTAATCAATAAGCCATTCACCATTTAAAAGCACTCTATCAAGCCTTGCCCAGATGTTATTCAACGCTTGCCCATTATGCCAGGTAAAACGACTTCCAGAAAAACCTGCATCCTCAAGGCCAGCAGCAGCTACACAAGCTTGGAAGTCAATCATGGATCGCTGGAAGGAGTTCCTACCACCCCTCTTTTCCTCACATCAAGAATACTATTGAAATCACCTCCAATAAGCCACGGAGAAGTGCAAGAGGCAGAGAAATCAACAATGTGATCCCAGAGAATTCTTCTCTCATTTAACAAGCAGCTAGCATGCACAATGGTAATAAAGGCATCTCTATGCATAGAGAACAAATGCGCACAGTGATGAATTGATCCGAAGAAGAGATCAGTTGGGCCGAAAATCAGATTTCCAAAAATCCAGATGCGCCCTTTATCAGTAGAATTAACAAGAGAGAAATCCATACCCAGCTTCAATCTATAATTTTCAAGTTTATCATGATGTAACTTGGGCTCAATAATAGCTAAAAATGTAATACCATGCTGACGAATAAGAAGTTTTAGACGATGGATAGAGGAACCGTTACCAATACCTCTAATGTTCCATATCATAGCCTTCATGGAAAACTAATTAGAGGTATTATTGACCGAGGCACACCTGCGTAAAGATGATCTAGTCTTGACTCCATCAGCCACCCTGTCAGCCAGGCCTTCCGTACCAACAAAATTAGCATGAATGGCAGTAAAGGCAGGAGTATCCATAGGAGAAGGGGAGTCAGAACGAGGAAGGGACATGATCCGGTGCGATGGCTTACATATTTCTTGATTAGTAGACCCTTCCAGACTGTTGATTTCAGCATTTTCATTTTCCATAGAATTGTTTCCACCATTCCCCATGACAGCGGGACAGCTCTCCACAGGCAAGACCACAGGATCTACTGTAGAAGGATCATTAACATTAGCATCATGAATACCCCGATCAATGTCTGATGTACCATCAATATCACAACCTTCAAGTTGAGTGTGATCATCTCCCAGGATAACATCTATACCCGTAGAAGGCGCAACAAGGTTCTCGAAAGGGAGACAAGTAGACCTGCTCAGTTCTCATCACAATATTGTTGGAAAGTAATGGAAAGGAACGAGTATCCTCAGAATCCACAATAGGAGACTTTCCACGACTCTGCAAATGTGTAGGAGTCGGGACAGGACGCCATGTTTGCCTTGCGCGCGTGGCATTACGAGCAGGTGGCTCATCACCAGGGAGTTTTCTTGCACTTTGAATCAATATGCCCTAACCTCTTGCAGGATTTGCAGAAAGCCGAAGGATTTGGAAAGAAAAGAGGTTGCCAGATACCATGAGAACCGAAGCCTATCCACACCCTCTTAGGTAAAGCTTTAGCGATGTCCAGTTGGATACAGACGCGCACAACATGAGTGCGAGATAATGTAGCCGTGTCTCTATCAATCTGAAGAACCTGACCTATGCTACCCGCAATAGATCGCAACATGGGGTCGTTGTAGAAGTTAGCCGAAGACCAGGCATCTCCACCCATACCGGAACCACAGAAGAGTCTTCATCCGTGAAGAAGTCCATGGACCACTGGAAAAACCGGATAAATATCCCTTGACAAATAGCGTCTCCTTCAGAAGGACCTTGAGATAATCTTCTTTATCTTGAAATCGCAAAAGTAAATGTCGACCATCCAGGGCGCTGATGATGACTCCTTAGCAAACCAATCGCTGGGCTAGGTGCAGTCTGATTTCCTAGAAAGAAGGCCTGCCCACAGGTGTACGAGCAATGATCGCATGCTTAAGGGGTTCACAGGATAATCGTACCTCATCAGGAGAGAAGAAGACTGTTGGTTCTCCCGAATCTGTGCAGGCTGGGCTGTGAATCTTGATGGGTAAAGAAGGAGGAATAACTGATGCCATTAGAATCTGAGCAAAGGTTTTTGAGGAGGTAGCGCGGCATCAATGTTGGAACAAGATGGCCATCATCAGCATTAATGGATCGCATGCAGTCGACGTGCCCGGGCGCAGATGTGTCTGCATGGCGAACCGACGAAGCAGGCGCACCAACCAGGGAGGGGGGAAGGCCTCCCCAGGCCGCCGAGAAGGAGGGCAGGCCAGGGTCCCCCCGGCGACCCCATGGCGGCGGCGGTCAACGCCGGAGAACTCCGGCGGCGCCAAACCCTAGCAGAGCCCAGGGGCACAGGACGTAATTCTTTCAGGAACCAAGTAGACCTGTTACTACATCACCGAACAAGCCGCGTGGAAGTTCGTCTGGAAGAACATCCTCTACAGGTTTTGTAATACCCAAGAAATTTCATTAATTTAAAAAATATTATAGATAAATGAAAATTTTGTCCATTAATAAAAATCAACTAGTTAAAAGATACACATCATTATTGCATGAGTAGAAACTCATATAAAATTCTATGAAAAATTTATACCTTAAAAATTATTATCTAATGACCCATTAAGAAATTTGGGCATAGACAAATAATTCGGACCATGATTTAGAATTTATGTGACTTATTATTGTAAGTAAGGAATAAATTGCAAATCCATTATTATATGAGCCAAGTGGATTAACAATTGAAATAAAATTATGGGTAGACTCCAAACATATGTGGGGATAGTCCATAAAAAGAATTGGATCAATGGACAATTATGACCCATGAACAAATTCAAGTATGAAAATAGTAAATAAATAACTTACGTATTATCGAAATGATAGAACTTACGTACCACTATCGTACGTGAGAAAACACATTAGAAAATTCCGTAAAAATTATAAATCAACCTCAAACATTATTCTTAAGAGTTTCATGAGAGATTCGAGCAACGAAAAATCCGATTGGCCAAGTGTACGTTACACGTGACCAAGTTAACCGAATTAGGGAACTAAGTCAAAAAATTGTTAACACGGAAAAATAACCCAACCATAAATTAAATAAATAGGTTGGAGAGACTTATAACATTATGTATTAGTGACCATTAATGAAAATGGGCCAATGGATCACTTTAGCCTAATAATAAAAATTGGAAAATAAAATACTCAGAAATTCGTACCTATAAATATGCAATAATTGTGAAGGGCACATTAGGGTTTAAATTAGGGTAATTAGTCATACAAGGTAAGTCAAAACCGGACCCAACTCTAAGAGGTGGTTTCCTAAACATTTGCTACCTCTTTTGGGTGAGAGAATCTCAAATTTTGGAAACTAGAATGCAGAAATTCACAGCCCTCTTTCCTAGTCCCATTAGGACATGAAGTAGCACCCTAAAACTATAAGAACTCTTCACAAAACGTTTGGGGAAGGTTTAGCATCAAGTTGGGGACGTGTGCAGCAAGTTTGGGGCGCTGGAGGAGAGGAGAAGGCTGGGGAAAAACGTGGTCTTCTTCCACCTCGCCCTGTAGCGAACCAGGAACCTACAGGGAGTTCTTTGCGTTCAAAGGTAGGCATTTTTGGTCAAGATTAAGAAAAATAATACCATCTTGTAGAGCTTGGGTCTAAATTCATTTGCTTCTGATTTTACTAATTTTCATCGAGTATACTTTGTGTATTAATCGTTTTCCCTAAGTCGCGCACAGTTAGGGTTTTTACCGTTCTTCTTATTATGCATATGATTAGAGACCGAATTAGACTAAATCATCAACATCAAAGTTCTTCTACTTAGTCATAATCATCTTTCATTTAGAAAGTTTTGCCTAAAAGTCTTTCGATAGAGAGTTATAAGTGTGTTAATTGAGTCGCTGCATGATACTGCAATGTCAGATGCAGTTAACTTTAAGTTCTTCCTGTTTTGCACAAGATTAAGGCCGAAGTAGGTCAGACTCCAACATAAAAATTCTTTAACTGGTTGTCATGGTCATCTTTCATGTTAAGTGTTTTGTTTAAATATCATAGTTAGAGAGTTATAAACTTCGTAATAGAGTCATGCAGGATACTGCGTTTTCAGGTTGCATTTAACTTTCACTTCTTCATGTTTTTCACAAGGTTCAAGAGCGAATTAGGTTAAAACCCCAACACCAAAGTTCTTATACTAGTTTCCTTGTCATCTTTTATGTTAGAAGTTTTGTCCAAATGTCAGTATATCTCATGTTACAAGTCTAACATGTAAGTCGCAATGAAGTCATGCATGTTTAGGGCTTTCCAAAGTTCTTCCTGTATTTCATGCAATTAGAGACCGATTCAGACCCAGCCCACAACACAAAAGTTCTTCAATAGATGTCCTCGACATTTTCTATGTTGCAAGTTTTGTCTAAATGTCAGAATATAGAGAGATATAGGCGTTTCATGAATATCACCCTGTGTCAAATCATGGTAGTCTGAACAAGAGCATGCCAGATCCCTGACGGACTCAGGGCGCAGACCCTGTGAACGCGACGGCCCGATATGTCGCATTCTGAGGTCGGGTCGCGACAGTACCTCTATCGCTTTCTGGTCGCGACAGTACCCATGTCGCATTCTGCCTGCCTGATCTGACGACCCGTCGCGATCCTTGCAAGACCACGTCGCGATCTCAGTTTTGGCCTGAAAATCAGTCTGTTGCAAGTCTTGTTGTACCACCATAATTCCCATATCATGTTGACGATCTTAACTACATAAAAACAAAGTTGTAAGTATTGATTGTATTTTAATCTAATAAAAGTCAATCACTTGATATTCATATCCTTGATTTCATGACACATACACACACGTTGAACCATCCAAACATGGCTTAATTTGTATGAATATGACACATAACATATCTGGTAATTATTGCAATAATTACCTTACTTTAACAAGTACTCGTTTACGATTCGTGCGATGTTTTAGAACACCGATCTCGACGCTCCACTGTTCTAGAATTCCTCTAGAACGTCGAGCACTTGTTTCTATATTTACACACTTTCTTGACTTGGACGAACTCTCCATCGGATACTCCTTCCGCCGGACTAGTGAATCCTTGTGCAAGGCCTCCATAAGTCTCCTCTGATCATGGATTCCCACATGGTCGACGAGCCAGTTGTACCCTAACACCATTACCCTTTAGGGATCGATATGATCCAAACGGCTATTAGAAGTTCGCTCTTACTTGAATCACGTCGACCTCTGGACTTGTGCATAACATGGCCAGCGGGAAGATCATGAATTCCACCTGACTGCCAATACGACGTGCGCGTGTTGTGCAACTGTTATTATCGCATGTTTACTCGTTGTTTTACGTGATGCATCTTAGCTCTCATCTATACTCTACTCGCTCACCTATTCACGTTCACTCTACTATCTCGTCTATTCATCTAGTGCTCTTATCTATTTCTTGGTACTCTCAAATTGGCCATTAATGATTGTCTAAAGATAAAAAATATAACCAATGCCAGCGCAATAGGGCCGATCAGGTCTCGGGGGGAGCGCCCGAAAGTGCCATTTGCCTGCGGGAGTTAAATGATCAGGATGTCGGCATTACATCAAAGTGCCATACTATCAAGATTAATCTAAGACAATCAACACAAAGTGCTATATTCTCTCGTTGTCTTTTGACAAATAAGTTCCATACTCTCTCTCGGCTATCTTCGGATAACCAAAGTGCAATTTCTATCTCGATTGACAAGAAAGTTAATCAAAAGTGCTATACTATTTCGATTGATAAGAAAATCAATCAAGTGCAATTTACTCCTATATGGCCAACTACTTCTCTCTCCTTGCTATACATGTTGCTTGATATTGCTTGACGTTGACGCTATGTGCCATCGTGTTGTTTGTTGCTTTCTTTCGTGACTCGATCTTATTCATTGTACTATACTTGATTCATCTACTATTTGAACCATGTTACTTGTGCTCTTACTTTTCGACTTTACATGACTCGTTCTATCTTTAGTACTCTGCCATTTAATGCACTAATTATTTAAAGCATGCTTGACCCTGAGATTTAAGTCCTACTGGGTGTTATCGCTCACCTTCGTTATTTGTTATTGTGTCTCAGGTAAGTCGGACTCCGACGTCACACCACCAATGGGACAAGACTAGAGTGATGAGCGACCCGAAGTCAACTCATGAAGTTACCTTAGTACCATGGAGTCTAGTAGTTATTGCTTTAGTTTTCTTTTCAGTGTAATGACGTCATTGAGCCTTGTGTTGGCTCCGAATTAGTGGTTGTAATAGTCTTAGTAATTTTTATAATGAAATCAAGAGTTATTTCAATTATTGTTCATAGATGCTCTGATGTTTGCGAAATATGCGCAGTTGTCGTTACCATACTCGTTGTTCGCGTCTCCCTCTGATTTATTCCGCTGCTAAATTGGAGGGGCGTGACAGTTGGTATCAGAGCCTAGGATGTCCTTACTAGGATATTGTAGGTCCTAGGATGTTCTAGGTGGACTGCCATGACACGTGTCTAAGTCAACCACCATACCTATGTGAGAGATTGGGTAAAGCTTGGGGTTATGCTAGGAGTTAACATATGTACAAACACCCTAAGTTTAAGAAGAACTTAATAGATATTATTGCTCGCAGGAGACTAGAGGAGATGGCTGGCGAGCGTGCGCCAATGGTTGAATTACAATGGACCGTACAAGGATTGACTCAAGCCCTAAAACGTGATTCAAGCCAGAACAAGAAATGGGCCCAGAGACTTATATGCAAATTTTCAACGAATAAATCCTCCTAGGTTTAATGAACTCCGGATCCCGAAGAAGCCGAAAATTGGGTAAAGACGATGGAACAAATTTTTAGAGTCATGTAATGTTCAGAGCAGGAGAAAGTCCTTCTGGCAACCTTCCAGTTAGACCGCGATGCTAGAGTTTGGTAGGAAGCTGCCAGTCGTCAATTACCTAACATCAACATAGAGTGGAGAGAATTTTTAGAACTCTTCACCACCAAATACTTTTCCGAGAAGATTCGTGAGAAGAAGGAACTCTTAATGGACGCCGACATGAGACCAACTCAAAGGCTAGTTCTGGCATGTCACCAAGCCGCTCAACTGCTAGAAAGAGCTCTGGAAGCAACTAAGGAGATTAAAAAGGAGACCAATCAGAATGGCAAGAGAAGATATAACCATGACAAGAGGCCAACCAGCAAGTGAATCGTAACGATGCGATTATCTGCCTTCATTGTCACAAGCAGGTCATGTGGCCAAGGAGTGTTGGCGAAGAATGGTGCATGTCTACGTTGTGGCAACTCGAGACATCAGCTGCGAGACTGTCCACTCTTAGAAGAATCAGCTACTAGTGTGAAAGATCTCAACTCTATGCAAAGAGGAAGCGTGTGACGGCCCTCATTATACCGTACGGTTATCCAACCCACGTCGGTATAGCGAGAGTCCTCACAGTGGGACATTTACCCAAATGATACAAACAGCTGAGATACACGTGAATATACAACAGAGTAGCGGAAGTAAGAGACACTGTCCTCATTTATTCATCATCCACATTAGACATACATGAAATTCGCAATTAACATTAAGAGCTAAAAGTTCACATAATTTAAATTTCTGAAATTTAAATACATAATGTCCACACTTATACATTCTTTTCATGATAACTCTAGTACAATGTTCAAATTACATACTATGAATGCACAAGTCACAAAGAACTCCAAAGACTAATCTCCGCGCTCGGAGTCCGTCTCCACTGTCTCCTCCAACGGTGCCACGTCACCAACTACACCTGTACGCGAAGCAAGGAGTGAGTCTAAAGACTCAGCAAGCAACACTACTCATAAACATACGTATAAGTCCTAGCGGTTCTACATGCACATTCAAAATTTCAACACATGGCATGCTAGGCATTTGAAAGTTTCAACCTATCATGAAAGTTTTACAATTTAATACATGGATCATGCTTTCAGATTTCTAAGAATAAAACTTACCTATCACATGCTCTCTAATCAATTTACTCTTGAAATTTTGCCTTTAAAGAACCAAGACATGAGAGCTTTCAACATGAACACTGTGCATATATGAAAGGAAAACACAACTAGCATGAGTTTTACATGTTCTTACGTACATACATAGACATTTTCACATGCTTTAAGTTGCTGGTTTCACATGATTTAATGGCTGTAGACCTACACATGAGAGCTACATGTTGTTTAAAACATACCTTGTGAACAACCAATTATCTATTTGTACAAGTGCTCATCATCAATACCCTAACATGGATTCTAGACATTTTTGCACATATAACCATGATGATAAAAAACATGAACTTACTGATTTCACATGGTTCAGATTGGTCCACATGGATTTCAATGTCATATATCACATTTTAGTTTCACATTTTCTTTACACAAGTTTCCGATTCACATGGTTACAGACACATACACATTTCACATGGTTCACTTACACATTAACACATGAACACATACACATTACACATTACACATTCACATTTTAGGTGCCGTGACACATAGTCCAAACCACCAAAGAAGGACATATACACATCACATTACACATAGACGCCATCTAGGCATTTCAATGGCGACTCTTGGACTACGCAGACTGGGAGAACAAGTCTCCACCCTAACCAGTGGTACTTGTCCACCTCCAGGATTTCCCCCTAATGCCCTTAGGGTCACTTACACATTGAACTTTCTCAGGGGGACTTTTCCCTGATACAGTTCCACTGCCCTCTACGGAAGCAGTGTCACATTGGCATAGTTACACATTTACACATTTTACCGATTTACACATGGTTTTACACATATCACTTTTCATCTCATTCACTTTCTCACTCACATGCATATCTCTGTTTTTCCTGACATGGCACTACAGATTTCAGGAGTTTAACACACAGTAAATTCACTAATCAGGTTGGGTTTAAACAATATCTAACCACCTCACGATAACATACACAGATTTTTTTCATTTCACATGGAAAATACATAACTCCTTATATACTGGTCCAAATGACCTGAAATTTTAACCACATGCTATTTCCGGGTTCTAGATCATACATTCAATTTTTCAGATTTTTCTGAGCTAAATGGGATTTACAGTAAATAAAACACCTATTTAGCATGCCATTCATAATTTAAGTTGATATGGACTTATACACACAAGTCAAAATTTTAGCAAGCTACTGTCTGAACAGAGACTACTGTTATATGCATGATTTGAGAATACAAAATTATCCTAAATCATACAACTATAGATCGATCACCACAAATCATTCTTACATGCCTTTTTATTTACCGAACCGAATTTATTAGCAACTTATGCAAGCATGGACAATTTATCAAAAATTGAGTATACGTATACTGATCCACTAATCTTCATGATCTGATAAAACTGAGGCATTCAGACTAGTCCTAATCATAAAACATAAATTGGCAAGATTTTCAACAAGTCATGCTTACAAATTCATGGGATACAATTTTCTAACATTCACCACCACACGTCACACTCATCCACACACCACATTTAACAGTATACATAGTGTATAGGATTACCATATATCCTCATCACGGAAACCATACCGAAATAGTTGTATAGGAAGGGCAGAACAAGTCACTGTTCTGTCCAGAGGAACTTGGCGGCAGTCTCTGGCCGCTAACTCAGTGTTAGCGGCATGGTCGATGGACGCCAAGCATAATCTCAGCGTCCAGTGACCTTGCCGTCGATGCAGGTCTGTGCAGAACACAGGCCCGAGCTCTCAAGATTGGGTGAATGTGAGGGTCTAGGACTCGAGGGAAAATTCATAAAATTGTAGAATCGACCTAGACACATACGGGACATTATGGTTAGGTCACTTGCCTTTTAGAAATTGCTCCAATGGATCAAAGTGCTCGAAGAAGCCCTCCTTGGGCAGTCCCAAGAAGGTGCAACTGTCCTCCAAGATCTCCCTCCTCCGGGCTCCTGGGTGATCTCCACAGCAAGGGAATGTCGGGGAGGTCTTCTCCTTCAGTCCAGCTAGCTTCTTGTCGAGGAAGATGGCCGGATACAGCTTCAGGGGGTCAGATCTTTGGGTGCAAAGTGGGGGTTTTCTCACAGCTCCCTCTAGGGTTTTTCTCCTCTTGTTTCTCTCTTGCAAAGGTGAAGAGAGAGGTGGGAGAAGGCAGATCCGGGTTCAGACATATGGGAAGAGGTCTCTCTCCCACTCACAAGGTGACAAGATGGCTCTCAGAGCCGTTGGGGACAGCTCCCCAATGGGTGAGCTCCCTTGTTTTCGGAATTTCTGGCTCTGCAACGCATGCAGGTCAGAGAAATAGGCGTCCATATCGTTAGACGCCAGGATTAGTATTGGTGTCCATGTCTAGATGCTGACACCACCTCAACGGCTAGGGGTTGACGCCAATAAGGCCTTCGGCCAGAACTCTAAAATATGCAGAAAACCATGCATGCCATGCATATATACATGCAATATGCATATGGTAGTGTATCCATACTATCACCATTCAATACATGCATTATTTACATCTAATATAGACATATGCACACGTAATTATACTAATTAATACGTACGTAAATATGTATATACATACACAAGCACAAATATACACACACAAATACAAATAATGCGACGGAAATTTGAGGGCCTTAAAAGCGACTAAAGTGGTAAGAGTAAACAGAACAATAAAATGATAGGCGTTTAAATCTCAATCACGAAGGTGGATGCAAGAATTGTTATAAGGCGAGCCACATATAGAAAGATTGCTGGAAGAATCAAGGGAAGTGTCTCCGATGTGGACTCAGACCACAAGATTAGGAATTGCCCGAGAAAGACAAACTTTATGAAGAATCAACACATAAAGATACACTCGAAGCTTCGACAACACCTAGTCCAAATGACGAAGTACGAACCATGGAAGGTAAACCTAAACTCGTCTCGATTAATACTCTTAGTATAGTATGATGATTCATATTTAATTGGAGTCATGGAATTTGGGGACCAAATTCTCTTTAAGTGGGGAGGATGTAATACCCCAGAAATTTCATTAATTAAAAAAATATTATAGATAATGAAATTTTGCCCATTAATAAAAATCAAACTAGTTAAAAGATACACATCATTATTGCATGAGTAAAACTCATATAAAAATTCTATGAAAATAATAGTTATACCTTAAAATTTATTATCTAATGACCCATTAAGAAATTTGGGCATAGACAAATAATTCGGACCATGATTTAGAATTTATGTGACTTATTATTGTAACTAAGGAATAAATGGAAAATCCATTATTACATGAGCCAAGTGGATTAACAATTGAAATAAAAATTATGGGTAGACTCCAAACAATATGTGGGGATAGTCCATAAAAGGAATTGGATCAATGGACAACTTATGACCCATGAACAAATTCAGTATGAAAATAGTAAATAAATAACTTACGTATTATTGAAATGATAGAACTTACGTACCACTATCGTACGTGAGAAAACACATTAGAAAATTCTGTAAAAATTATAAATCAACCTCAAACATTATTCTTAAGAGTTTCATGAAGAGATTCGAGCAACGAAAAATTCGATTGGCCAGTGTACGTTACACGTGACCAAGTTAACCGAATTAGGGAACTAAGTCGGAAAATTGTTAACACGGAAAAATAACCCAACCATAAATTAAATAAATAGGCTGGAGAGACTTATAACATTATGTATTAGTGACCCATTAATGAAAATGGGCCATGGATCACTTTTAGCCTAATAATAAAATTGGAACATAAAAATACTCAGAAATTCGTACCTGTAAATATGCAATAATTGTGAAGGGCACATTAGGGTTTAAATTAGGGTAATTAGTCATACAGGTAAGTCAAAACCGGACCCAACTCTAAGAGGTGGTTTCCTAAATCTTTGCTACCTCCTTTGGGTGAGAGAATCTCAGATTTTGGAAACTAGAATGCAGAAATTTGCAGCCCTCTTTCCTAGTCCCATTAGGACATGAAGTAGCACCCTAAAACTATAAGAACTCTTCACAAAACGTTGGGGAAGGTTTAGCATCAAGTTGGGGTCGTGTGCAGCAAGTTTGGGGCGCTGGAGGAGAGGAGAAGGCTGGGGAAAAACGTGGTATTCTTCCACCTCGCCCTGTAGCGAACCAGGAACCTGCAGGGAGTTCTTTGTGTTCAAAGGTAGGCATTTTTGGGTCAAGATTAAAGAAAAATAATACAATCTTGTAGAGCTTCGAGTCTAGATTCATTTGCTTCTGATTTTAATAATTTTCATCGAGTATACTTTGTGTATTAATCATTTTCCTAAGTCGCGCACAGTTAGGGCTTTTACTGTTCTTCTTATTATGCATACGATTTGAGACCGAATTAGACTAAATCATCAACATCAAAGTTCTTCTACTTGTAGTCACAATCATCTTTCATGTAGAAATTTTGCCTAAAGTCTTTAGATAGATATTTATAAGCATGTTAATCGAGTCGCTGCAAGATACTGCAATGTCGAGATGCAGTTAACTTTAAGTTCTTCCTGTTTTGCACAAGATTAAAGGCCGAATAGGTCAAGACTCCAACATAAACGTTCTTTAACTAGTTGTCATGGTCATCTTTCATGTTAAGTGTTTTGTTTAAATATCATTAGTTAGAGAGTTATAAACTTTGTAATAGAGTCATGTAGGATACTGCGTTTTCAGGTTGCATTTAACTTTCACTTCTTCATGTTTTTCACAGGTTCAAGAGTGAATTAGGTTAAAACCCCAACAACAAAGTTCTTATACTAATTGTCCTTGTCATATTTTATGTTATAAGTTTTGTCCAAATGTCCGTAGATCTCATGTTACAAGTCTAACATGTAAGTCGCAATGAAGTCATGCATGTTTAGGGCTTTCCCATGTTCTTCCTATATTTTATGCAATTAGAGACCGATTCAGACCCAACCACAACACAAACATTCTTCCAATAGATGTCCTCGACATTTTCTATGTTGCATGTTTGTCTAAAGGTCAGCATATAGAGAGATATAGGCTTTCATGAATATCACCCTGTGTCAAATCATGGTAGTCTGAACCAGAGCATGTCAGATCCCTGACGGACTCAGGCGCAGACCCTGTGAACGCGATGGCCTGATATGTCGCATTCTGAGGTCGGGTCACGACAGTACCTCTATCGTGTTCTGGTCACGACAGTACCCATGTCACATTCTGCCTGCCTGATCTGACGACCCGTCGCGATCCTTGCAAGACCACGTCGCGATCTCAGTTTTGGGCCTGAAAATCAGTCTGTTGCAAGTCTTGTTGTACCACCATAATTCCCATATCATGTTGACGATCTTAACTACATAAAAACAAAGTTGTAAGTATTGATTGTATTTTAATCTAATAAAAGTCAATCACTTGATCTTTCATATCCTTGATTTCATGACACATACACACACGTTGAACCATCCAAACATGGCTTAATTTGTATGAATATGACACATAACATATCTGATAATTATTGCAATTAATTACCTTACTTTAACAAGTACTCATTTACGATTCGTGCGATGTTTTAGAACACCGATCTCGATGCTCCACTGTTCTAGAATTCCTCTAGAATGTCGAGCACTTGTTTCTATATTTACACACATTCTTGATTGGACGAACTCTCCATCGGATACTCCTTCCGCCGAACTAGTGAATCCTTGTGCAAGGCCTCCGTAAGTCTCCTCTGATCATGGATTCCCACATGGTCGACGAGCTGGTTGTACCCTAACATCCATTACCCCTTTAGGGATCGATATGATCCAAATAGCTATTAGAAGTTCTCTTTACCTTGAATCACGTCGAACCTCTAGACTTGTGCATAACATGGCCAGCGGGAAGATCGTGAATTCCACCTGACTGCCAATACGACGTGCGCGTGTTGTGCAACTATTATTATCGCCTGTTTACATTGTTTTACGTGATGCACCTTTAGCTCTCATCTATACTCTACTCGCTCACCTATTCACGTTCACTCTACTACTCGTCTATTCATCTAGTGCTCTTATCTTTTTCTTGGTACTCTCAAATTGGCCATTATTGATTGTCTAAAGATAAACAATATAACAATGCCAGCGCAATAGGACCCGATTAGGTCCTGGGGGGGAGCGCCCGAAAGTGCCATTTGCCCGCGGGAGTTAAATGATCAGGATGTCGGCATTACATCCAAGTGCCATACTATCAAGATTAATCTAAGACAATCAACACAAAGTGCTATATTCTCTCGTTGTCTTTTGACAAACAAGTTCCATACTCTCTCTCGGCTATCTTCGGATAACCAAAGTGCAATTTCTATCTCGATTGACAAGAAAGTTAATCAAAAGTGCTATACTATTTCGATTGATAAGAAAATCAATCAAGGTGCAATTTACTCTCTATATGGCCAACTACTTTCTCTCTCCTTGCTATACATGTTGCTTGATATTGCTTGACGTTGACACTATGTGCCATCGTGTTGTTGTGTTGCTTTCTTTCGTGACTCGATCTTATTCATTGTACTATACTTGATTCATCTACTATTTGAACCATGTTACTTGTGCTCTTACTTTCTCGACTTTACATGACTCGTTCTATCTTTAGTTACTCTGCCATTTAATGCACTAATTATTTAAAGCATGCTTGACCCTGAGATTTAAGTCCTACTGGGCGTTATCGCTCACCTTCGTATTTGTTATTGTGTCTCAGGTAAGTCAGACTCTGACGTCACACACACCAATGGGACAAGACTAGAGTGATGAGCGACCTAAAGTCAACTCATGAAGTTACCTTAGTACCATGGAGTCTAGTAGTTATTGCTTTAGTTTTCTTTTCAGTGTAATGACGTCATTGAGCCTTGTGTTGGCTCCGAATTAGTGTTGTAATAGTCTTAGTAATTTTATAATGAAATCAAGAGTTATTTCAATTATTGTTCATTAGATGCTCTAATGTTTGCGAAAATATGCGCAGTTGTCGTTACCATACTCATTGTTCGCGTCTCCCTCCGATTTATTCCGTTGCTAAATTGGAGGGGCGTGATAGGTTTGGCATCCCAAGAGTGATTACCTCCGACAACGGGAAGCAGTTCGATAGCACCCTCTTCAAGCAGAAGTGCGCCGAACTTGGCATCTACAACCACTTCACCTTCGTGGCACATCCTCAGGCAAACGGTCTGGTCGAAAATGCCAACCGTACGTTGCTGCACGGGATTCGCATGAGAGTCGAGCTGTTGGAAGTTCATGGATTGACGAGCTCCCTAATGTGTTGTGGCCAACCGCACCACACGCTGCGGGTAGCCACTGGGGAGACCCCTTTCAATTTGCCTATGGCATAGAGGTCGTTGTACCTTTGGAAGTGGTTCTCCCCACTCTCTGGACAACTCACTTCGACGAGGCTGCTAATAATCGCGCGCTTAGGGAAAACTTAGACATGCTTGCGAACGCCAAAGTGATGCTAGCATCAGACTAGTTTCCTACCAACGGCGACTTGCGCTATATAACTCCGAGTTCGGGAAAGGCGCTTCTTCAAAGGGGACCTGGTTCTTCGCCGTTGCTCGGCATCGGATCCCCAAAGGGCAGCCGACAAACTCGCCCCCAAATGGGAAGGACCTTATCAGGTCACCCAGGTTCTTGGAAAAGGCTCTTTAAGCTAACTACTCCTAGTGGCTGGGCCATACCAGAACCTAGCATGTATCCAATTTGAAGGCTTACTATTTATGAAAGCCTTCTGTTCGACATCCTACTTCTCTTCCTCCCATTCTTTAGGTCGGCTTGAGCTGGTATCCGAGGTTGTGACGGCCCTGGATATTTATGCCCATTAAGGCTACATATCCAGATCCGCCTCTCGCGAACGGACTGAAGTCTCGCAAGGGATATCTCACACAAGTGTCCAGTAAGAATATAAAAGACAACTACACAGTATAAGACACAAGAAAGTACATGTGCTCATATCTGCATATAATAATTTACAACTGTCCCATTGCATTATTACATGTCCAATTAAAAAGTATAACTACCTGGGGCATACCCCGAGGGAGCACAAGCTCACACAGAAACTAACTACAACTCAACTGCTGGTGGTACAAGTCTGACACAACGCCGATGCAAGCCAAACACACGGCAGGCCCTGAAAAGAACTATAAAGGAGTGAGCTCAACAAGTCACAGGCTCAGTAGGGGCTACCCAAAACAACAACAAACTACGGACACCTCAACCCCAAAGGGTTTCACTGGAAACACCAATAGCCAAACCATTTTATGCTCACAACAATTGAATTTAAACTGCAATTAAAATAAACACATTAATTATTCACAACTTCGAAAAGTAAGAAGAAGCAACAGGACTAGCTCCACACCACTAGTCCGCTCAACAACAGTAACGCCTAGGCCTCAAGCCTCACAGGAAAACCACAGTCACACCAATCATTTAAGTTGTAAGCTGCATAAGTAAATCACTGCCTAGGCTATAATCTTCACAGGCGAGCCTCAACCTCGTGGGTACTAGGACAGCCAACTAAGTGCTGGTCCATTAAACCCCGAACCACGATATATCAGAAGCTACACACACCAGGTAACATGATCGGCTACATCGGCCATCCATCACACACGAAAACCATATACGGAAGCTTACTCGAGGAAGGGTAAAGCACATTGAGTGGAAGGTCACACCACACAACCTTCACGAAACACAGTTCCACGTCAACACTAGAACAGAATGGTATATGACGTACCACCACAAACCATTACCCACACGTACCTATTACCACAAGGTACCAGCACGGAAACCGCAAGTAAACCAGTGTCGTAACAGGGCATACCATAGCGAGCTAAACCACATTTGTGGTGAGTCAATGCTCACCATCCATAATCAAAACTGTGCCACCACTCGGGCACACCACAAGCCACAACCATAGTCACAACTGTGCCAACACCAGGGCACACCTCGAACGGGTCAAACCTCGACTATGAGTCACAAACTCACGAGCCACAGTGGCAAAGCACGAGTCAGAAAAGGAACGACGCCACCACACGGGAATGGACTACTGGTTGATCAGGCCAGTATCCAACTCGGACAACACAACACAAGAAACTACCTCTCAGTCTCGTAGCCACGGACCCTCAGTCCAGCTACGGCTCCACAAACTCACAATTCAAGCAACTAACTGTGGAGACTAGCAAACAACACCACTACCTGCAGTCTCACACACTGCAGGCCCATGCCTGGCACCTTTAGGGACTCAGGCCCGAGCTCCTTAAGTGAGGCACTGGAACAGAACTAGTTGGGGCCCAGTACATCTACTGGTGTCCGTACCCCCAACTACGAGCGCGCTACAAGCGATGCACACCCACAAACACAAGCCGCTGCCCTACTGTCGTCTTTTCCTCAGCCGGACGTACAACTCAAACACATGAGTGAGGGTGTCCAGGAAGACGACACAGACCTCGACGGTACCACACTTTACCGGCACAAACCCGAGCACAACAAACACACGTGCTTGGCTCACAAAGAACCTGGGGTACCGACTAGAGAGGCATTCCGGAATAGGCGCCGGACCACCACACTCGGCAATACACAAACCACAACACTTACACGTTTATTACAAATCATCGTGACCTACAAGCTAGCCTACCAAACACATATATGAACCATATTAATAATAACACCATAGCCTAACATCGGCCACCTCGTGACCTCCGTGGCAACACACACACCACTTAACAAATAAATCAGTATAATATTCTCGAAGGACAACAACAGACCAGGGCTAGGTCCACACATGACCTTCACTGCCCAATCACCTCAAAGTAACTACTAAATATATTACAATAATCATAACGACGACCACTAGCTATGCATACACATGCATGACACACAAATCATGGAAACACCACAATGTCACGGCTAGGTTCACCAGGAACCTCACTGCCCAATTACTACGACAATCATAAGAATTACATTACGACAATGTGTGTGCCATACACACACTCAAACCACGTAAACTTCACACTATAGCACAAACGACACGCAAACCACGTAAAGCATGCTCATCTAGTGAGCACCGCGCTCTACGAGCACCACATGTGCCAGCGCACCACAAACCGGTGCCATGCACAACATTTAATAAATCATCGAATAAACGTACTTTAAAAACATGCATCAAAAGATCTCTCGGCTGAAGTCACGACATGAGGATGTGTCGCCTTCATAACGCGACGCCCCGACCTGTCGCAATAAGAAATCCTATCACGACGGGTCGGCCTGTCGCGACCTTGTCGCGACGGCAAGGTCTATCGCCTTCACAGGCGCAAACCCTAATCCAGGAGGAACTCCACAGATTACCACTCCAGACCATTCAAACACGATTAATTCACGTTTTCCATGCTTTAATGGATACCCTAGCATGGTATCTATAGTTTATAAATGGAAAACACATCAACCACACCATGCACACGATCCAAACATCAAAACAAGGTGGATTCTCCCTACCTTCGCGAAGAACACGAACTCAGGCATTTCCCCCTCCGCACGACATCCTCGCGGCGAGAACACGCCGAGAACTCCACCAGGACTCGAATCGCTAGGAAACCCCGCAGCAGCTCCGCCCTGGTCGAGCAGAGCCTATGGAAGCTCTGTTCGGCCGGGGTTTTAAAAACAGCACAACGGTTAAGAACGCGACGTAGCCCTACGTCGTGACCTGAACGCGACGTGGGAGGTCGTCGCCTTCACACTCCTGACGTCAGCAGGCCACCCAGCGCGCAGACACTTGGCATGCATGCAGACGTCGACACTCAACAACGGCAAAAAGAACGCGACCACCAGGGCTGTCGCGTTCAAAACGCGTCGCACACCCCTGTCGCGTTCACAGGCAGAAAACCTGTGAGTGCTTTGGGTCCAATGGCCGGCCCACCAAGCCTCACAACACGCGCAAACACCTGAAACACAACCTAATGGGCCACACATTGGCCACCAACCCGCTAAACCTGGATCCACGGGGATCCGAGAACGTGCGACGTTACAGAGGTCATCCTTGTCCAAAGCTTTTCAGCTCGAAGGATTAAAAGCGATACCGCCTAGCATAAGTGTTCCACAAAACACCCCAGGTCGAAACCTTTTGGCAGTTCAAACGACCTGTGTGGTGACTGCGAACCTTCTAGACGACCACAAATTCCGATTCGGATAGAACAAGTATAAGGGAGTGAAGGTAGAAAAAGTGAAGCCATGACTAGGATCAAAAGAAAATTTCACTTAGAACTTCTTACAAAAAGGCTCTACGGGCCTGGTTTGTAAAAAAGAGAGGAAAACTAAAATAGAAAGGCTAAGGAGCCCCCTTAGAAGGACCAGCGCCATCGTATGAAGGAGGCATCCGCCCAGAGTAGAACTGCGCGAATTGTATCCGTCCAGATGAGCGTCA
The DNA here is from genome assembly GCA_014218235.1 of Colocasia esculenta. Taxonomy (NCBI): domain Eukaryota; kingdom Viridiplantae; phylum Streptophyta; class Magnoliopsida; order Alismatales; family Araceae; genus Colocasia; species Colocasia esculenta. The sequence continues at coordinate 38,878 of JACBKR010000415.1, forward strand.
TTTGTTCGACGCCGACACTCTTCATGGTGGCTCGAAGGCTTCTCGGGTGCGCTCGACCCAAGAAAGCTGTTCACCATGCTCCTTCCCAGCTATGAGGCCCACCTTGTAGCAGCAGGCCCCGTACTGCTCTAAGTCTTCTCGGAAATCCGGCCCGGCCTTGTACGTGGAAATGGCACGGATCTCGGCGTCAGCTAGCACCTTGATAAAGGCCTCTTTCTCAGCCCGCTCAAGGGCTAAGTTGAGCTCGGAAGTCCGAAGGGCGGCCTTGAGGTCTTTCACCTCGTCCTGCAACTCTTCTTCGCGAGCCTTGTGCTGTGCAGTCATGCCCTCACAGAAAGCAGTCTGTGCTTCCCACAGATGCTTTTGATTTTGAGCCCGGGCAGCTAAAGCCCTCAGCACCTCCAGAGATTCAGCGACCCCATCCATAAGAACCCCCAGGTCGACGTCATCGACGACGCCATCTTCTGCGCGACTTTCTGGACGGTAGCCCTCACCTGACACCATAGGAGTATGCTCGGGCGTCAGATCTTAGCACCTCGCTACCTGCTCAAGGTGAGAAACGGAAGGGCTCGGCAGAAGATCCCTTGGTGCACTTTCCTTGAGGCAATTGAGTGTCGCCTCCAGAGCCATGGCCGAGAGAATCTTGGAAGCTTTCTCCTCAGCACTTCACCGAGTGGCCTCCGGTCATCACCAGAGTCTTCGGCCCGCTCTTCCGCAGCATCGTCAATACTACCAGCAGCTGCTCTCTCCCCAGGCCCTACCTCCTCGGTTGCGGTTTTCTTCAGCACCAGAAGGCACCTTAGCAGGTGAGTGTTTCCTTCTTCCGCAGCCATGTCGGCGGGGGGCATGGGGGGCAGACCATCCCCGTGGCTGAAGCAACCTCCTCGGCGGCTCCCGTTGTGGGAACCACCTCTTCACCTCCAGGTACGGCGGATTGCGTCATAGGAGCCGCCGCCTCTTCGGTTATCGGCATCGCATCAGTCCTTGGCACGGCGTTCTCAGTCACGACAATGTCGTAACTAGCTCCTCCGGTGTTCGAGACCCCCGCAGGGGCCATTTCTTCAAAATGCCCCTCGACGGGGCTTGGGGCACTGACACTCTCGCCTGCTCCCCATCTGAGCTCTCCGACGCCGAGCTCAGTACAACAAGCCAAGATCGGTTGCCATCTTGAGAGCGGCCCGGGGCGAGGCAAGGGAAGGACCTAGAGTGTCCCCTGCTCGGGCATTTCTACGGTCCTCCACCTCTTCCGCTCCACCGGGCTCGTCCTCCTCAACCTCCGGAGCAGTCCGCAGTTACGCAGCTTTCACCAGCCTCCGTCTTTTCTTGGCTTGACGCTAGCTCCTCCCTACCTCTCCTTCAGCCTCGTCCTCGACCGACTGCTGCTCGGGCAAAGGACGAATTATCACCTCATGACCACCCTCACCGTGGCCTTCTTCTTCAAACAAATCTTCTCGGGCCCCTTTGCGGAGACCCGCGAACTCACAGCGCCCTGCACCTCTGTGGGACGACTCTTGGCTGCAACAGGAGGATGCTTCTCACCTATTACCGCCACATACGCTGTGATGGTAATCTGTTCAGTGTAGAGGGCCATATCCTCCGTATCCATGCCGACCTCCAGCTCTTCAGCAGCTGCATAAGAAGAAAAGAGGTCAGTAAGGGCGACTACCAAAAAGCAGAAGAAGGAAAGAGGGGCCAAAAAGTCACTTACTCCATCCTCAGTGAGTTTGTGCTGGACCAGTTGGGCCTCCGTGATTTATTCCTCCGCCTTCTCGATGAAGATGCTGCTGAGGCGCTCCGCAGTGCCACCTCGTCCTTCCTCATGAGGGGGTAGATGTCTTTACGCGGGTCCTTTACCTGCGTAGGGAACCCCCATTCCGGCCCCCGTGTTGCGCGCAATGAAGAGTATCCGGGCATCTATCCCTTGTGGCTGGAGAACCGGGGGGGAACTCTGTCCTCATCCGATCCGACGGTGCTTGGTGTAGTACACACTCTGGCTCGTCCCCGGCAACGCCATCAAAATAAACTGGCTCCGGAAGCAGTTTACGGTGGGTTCGATGTCGCGTACTTGCACGATATGCAGAAAAAATATCGTCCTCAAAGAGTTCAGCGCCAGTTGAACGGGGGCTATCCCCCATGCGTTGAGCAGCTCTCTCGCCATCGCCGGCAATGGCAGTCGGAACTCTGCCTCCAGAATGTCGTGTGACATTGCGATGCATCCGGGCTTCTCCAGCCAGTAAGGCTCCTCCTCCTTCGTGAGGACGATGTCGTACTCTGGCCCGATGCGGTATCGCTCGCGAAGTTTGTCGAAGAATCCGTACTTCGTCCACTGGGGTCCTTCCGGCGCTTCGCCGCTTCCGCCAGCGCTGGCCACGGCTTTTCCCTTCTGCGACATCATCGGAGACGAGGACGGTAGAGCAAGAACGGCGACCGTATGAAGGCGAAGAAGACAGAGAAGATTGGAAGGGTAAGGTGTTTTCGAATGCGTGGCTTCCCGCTTTCGCCCCCCCCCCCTTTTCCTTATAAGGAAGAGGGGCGTGAAACCCTAAGACCTGCGGATGGCGTCACTCCCTCCGGGTGATTGTTTAGCCATATCACGCAGAGCTCCCAACTCGCCATGACACCCCCTTCATCATGAGCTCTCCTCCACTTTCGAGGAAATGGTACGAAGCGTCAGCGTCAACCGTCGTTTGCATGTCCGAGGTCACCATCGCATTTAAAGACAAAGAGTGACATTCGAGCAGGCCTCCGCCCTCGAGTGTCCGGTTCCCGAGCTCACTCGATGGCATGGGGGGAAAGTGTGGTGGCTATTTCTAACCACCATCGTGCGCTAGGCCCATCATGGGCCAACCCGATTCAGCAGGCAAAAGTGGCCCTCCCACAAGGCGCCACGTCTTTTCAAGAACAGCTTTAGGGTCCCGAGGCCGACCCCTACATTCGGGTACTAGCGGGACCCAGGAGCTGCCTTCGGGTACCTCATAGCTTGTTCAGCCAAAGGCCTTCCTTCCGAGCAGGGTTTGCTCGGCTTGTGCCGAAAACCTCTTCGGCACGAACATCATTTCCTTGCATCAGGCATCTGGCATCAAGCTGTACCTCAGGGCACCAGGAGCCGAGCAGTGGGCTCGATTACCGAGCAACAGGTCTAGCTCACCAAGAAGGCTACCTGCTCGGTACCTTCCACCTAGGAGAATCTAAGTGACCCTTCATCCCCTCGTGGCAGTTATAACGGCTACACCACGCGCGCCCCACGATCAAGTGATGCATTAACTACAGAGCGCCTCAACGCGTAACTCCCCCGCTAAGGACGCTAACGGGCGCGCCCTTTGCGGCTTGATCAGGGACGTTCCGTCCCTCTCCCACAGCACTTCTGCCTACAAAAGGCACCGGTAAGCCTCCATGCAGAGGTACGCAATCCAAAGCACACCTCTCTTACGCAATACTGAACCTCTTCTTCCAGCCTTTGAATCCATCTCTAACTTAGGCATCGGAGGGTTCTCCATGGTCTTCAACCGGGCCCCCCTGATTCCATTCTGGTTTTGCAGGTATCTGTCCGCTACCGGCATCCTTCTTCCAAGTGTAGGCCCGCTTGGCTCCAGCCCAAACAGGAAATCACCTCGACACTTTTGACGCCATCTGTGGGAACGAACGAGAGGCCATGCACCCTACCCGAGCGTCTCATCTTCATGAGACCCGCACACCCTTATCCTCACTGGGGGGGCTGTGTGTAGAGGTATTCTTTAGTCCCACATTGAAAGATAGTGTGAACAAGTGTGTGCTTATCAGCAAGAGCCTCACCTCTTCTCCCAAGAGGGCCTTTTAAAGGACAAAACCCCAAGCATGGGGACAATACCTCTTGGGAGGCACACTTAAATCACGTCTTTTCATTGGCGTCGTCTATGGGAACGAGCGAGAGGCCATGCGCCCTACCTGAGCGTCTCATCTTCATGAGACCTGCACACCCTTATCCTCACTGGGGGGGCTGTGTAGATGTATTCTTTAGTCCCACATTGAAAGATATTGAGAACAAGTGTGTGCTTATCAGCAAGAGTCTCACCTCTTCTCCCAAGAGGGCCCTTTTAAAGGACAAAACCCCAAGCATGGGGATAATACTCTTGAGAGGCACACTTAAATCACGTCTTTTCAATAACTAACTAAATAATATTAGAAGACAATGAGATACATTTCGACAGTGAACGGTCGGCATCCAACGGTCGGTACTCAGCAGTTGGCAGTCGGCGCTTAACGTCAGCGTTCTGGCGCCCAATGATCGACGGCTGATGCCTGACGGGCGACGATCAGCATCGGTGCCCGACTATCCCATAGTCGGTGCCCCACGATCTGTGACTGGCGTCCGACAGTCGACGATTCGCGCCCCACGGTCCAGCGGTCGGCACTTGGCATTCAGAGGTCTGCAGTTGGCGCTCGACAGTCTATGCTCGATAGTCGGCGGCCAGCGGTCGCACCCCATTGATCGACGGCTGGCGCTCGATAGTCAGCACCCGACACTCAGTGCCCAGCGGTCAACAGCCAGCCCGATAGTTTGGCGGTCGGCACCCAACAATAAGACAGTCAGAGCCTGACAGTACGATAGTCGGCGCCCGACGATACGAAAATAGGCACCCGACGATTAGCAGTCGACGTCGGCTGCCAATCGACGACGGTAGTCAGTAGTCGGCACTCGGCGCTGGGCAGTAGACGGTCGACATCTGACGCCTAGTAGTCGACATTTGATGTCAGTTGCTGTACCGTTGGGCTCCAACTACCGGATAGTGGGGCGCGGGGCCCCAACTGCCGATCATAGATCGTTGGGCTCTAGCTGCCAACTGTCAGGCGGTAGGCTAGGCGCCGACTACCTGCCAACGGCTACTAACCACCAACGGCCGGGCCTCGGGGGCCGGCCGTCGGCTGCCTGCCGTATAGACCACCAATCACTGACCTCCAAGTGCTGGTGCTGACTGTCGGGCACCGAGAATTGAGACTCTTACATGTCTGGAAAAAAAAAGTGACATATCCTTCACTTCTTTTAAGAGGAAAATTAAGATAATAGATATTCATTTAGACATTTTATCAAATAATCTAAAAATACGTCTTATCATTTTAGATATTTGACATCTATTAAGTATTATCAAAGACATATTAATATATATATATATTATATATATATATAATATATAGCACGTATTATCAAGTAGAGAAATAGTTGTTATCAGTTCAGTTTGATAACAAGTTTTATATAAATTATTTGTTAAATAATTTTATTAGTTAAATATCTTATCAGATTTTTTTCTCCTCTTTTCCGACTAATAAAATTGACACATAAACTTGATTGGTAACAATTATTAATTTCTCTATCAGGCAATAGAGTTCTTTATGAAGACTAGATTATATTGGTGAGTATTTTATATTGATCTCAAGCTGAATGATGACAAAATAAAGTATATTTTAACAGAGCGTACATGGTTGACAACTTTCATAACGTAACAGGATAAAAGAAGTTTACGTATTCGGATAAAAAAATCAATATTTATTTATATTTTCTTTGGTAATTTCTTATCCTAAATAGAATAGCTAATACCAATAAAATATCAAAGTTAATTATAACATTTATATTAAGTACCTACCAAAAAAATTCTTTAATAAATGGGTTAAAGTGGGTTGGGCCAGAGTTATCCTGCTTGAGTTACGAAGTGAAATAGCTACTACCTAAATACAAATCTCAATTTTCGACACTTGAGTATGATGTCTAATCGACAATACTTTCCGATTTCAATTTTCATTAATTCTCAAAGACTCCTCAACTCCCTGAACCTACCTAGAAGGAATCTGTTATTACTTAATGAGAAAAAAAATACTTAAAGAGTTTTACTCAAATGTGTTTCAGGCCTCGCCTACAGTTTAGATATCACAGACAATTCGCATAATAACAAAAGGATGGAAAGTCAAATTGAAATATTTATAGAGATGGGTCATACAACAACGTTTACTTTTTGCAATTTTACATAACTTTCTTTCTAAGATGAATGATAAAATGATTGGGACAAACCAAACCAATGGAAAGAAAGAAGAGTGGGGCAAGATAAATATGCAGGAGGGAAGGATTGGTACAAGAGACTTGCGAAAGATTCATGTGGGGGTCTATTGTCCCTCCCATCCTCTCTTTCTTAAGAATCTTTCCATGGTCAATATGATTTTTGCCATCTCAAGCCCCACGCACGTCTCCGACCGTAGGACTGTTTACGGTTCGGTTCGATTCGGTCCGGTTTAGACCTCTTTTTGAAGAAAATCGAACCGAACCAAAATTTTATTCAAACCGAACCGAACCGGTTTGAACCGAAAAAAAAGCCTAAAATACACGCGCGGGGCTGTCATGGGTTTCAAACCCAGGACTGCCCCAAAGGAAGAAGCGCGCCTAGCCACTGGGCTAGGCGCGATTTTATGTTATATTTATTATTCAAATATATTTATTATATATTTTCGGTTCATTCGGTTTCACTGTGCAAAACCGAACTGAACCGTGGCACTTCTCAAACCGAACCGAACCAAACCGAATTATTCGGTTCGGTTCGATTCGATTTTTCGGGTTGAACCATATTATGAACAGCCCTGTCCGACCGTTCTTTTCATGTTTTCCCGACAAGTCCACCCAAAGAGTACTAATGATTAAGTGATCTCTACGTGGACACCAGAACCCCACCCTCTCTTCTGATCACCGTGGGGGCAGAATAACATAGAAGGAAACTTAAATTAACTATAGATATAATTTAAAATTTAAGTTCGAATAAGAGTTTAAAATTATTAAAATATTTATAACGGTGAGTTAAAATGTGTGAGACTTAAAGTTACTATCGGCATGACTTAAAATGTAAGTTCAAATATCTTAAAGTAAGAGTTCAAATGTGTTAAAGTAAGAGTTTAAAGACGTTAAAGTAAGAGTTCGAAGTCGTTAAAATATGTGTGACTATTAGTTAAAATATGTGAGATTTAAAGTCACTATTAACATGATTTAAAGTCTAAGTTCTAAGGTGATAAAGTAAGACTTTGAAGTTGTTAAAGTACGTGTGATGCTGAGTTAAAGTGTGTGGGACTTTTGAAATAAATTAAAATCTAAATTGAAGATATTAAAGGAAGAGTTCAAATGTGTTAAAGTAAGAGTTCAAGGTCGTTAAAGTATGTGTGATAGTGAGTTAAAGTGCGTGAGACTTAAATCTATTATTGACATGATTTAAAGTTTAAATTTGAAGGTGTTAAATTAAGTAAGAGTTCAAAGACGTTAAAGTATGTGTAACGGTTAGTTAAAATGTGTGAGACTTGAAATCATTGTTAACATAACTTAAAGTCTAAATTCTAAGGTGATAAAATAAGAGTTTGAAGTTGTTAAAGTATGTATGATACTGAATTAAAATGTCTGGGACTTAATTAAATTAACTATTGACATAAATTAAAATCTAAGTTTGAAGGTATTAAAGTCAGAGTTTAAAAATGTTAAAATAAGAGTTCAAACTGTTAAAATATGTGTGACAGTGAGTTAAAGTGTGTGAGACTTAAAGCTAATATTAGCATGGTTTAAAGTCTAGGTTTAAATGTGCTAAAGTAAGAGTTCGAAGATGTTAAACTAAGAGTTCGAGATTGTAAAAATATGTGTGATGGTTAGTTAAAATGTATAGGACTTAAAGTCATAGTTAACATGACTTAAAATCTAAATTGTAAGGCGTTAAAGTAAGAGTTCAGAATTGTTAAAATATATGTGATACTGAGTTAAAGTGTTTGAGGCTTAAAGTTGTTGTTGACATAAATTAAAATCTATGTTTGAAGATATTAAAATAAGAGTTCGAAGATATTAAAGTAAGAGTCAATATCGTTAAAATATGTGTGACGATGAGTCAAAATATGTGAGACTTAAAGTCACTGTTAACATCACTTAAAGCTTAAGTTCTAAGGTGTTAAAGTACAAGTTCAAAGTTGTTAAAATATGTGTGACAATGAATTAAAGTATGTAAGATTTAAAGTAATTATTAATATAGTTTAAAGTGTAACTTCAAATATGTTGTAATAAGAATTCAAAAATTTTAAAATAACAATTGTTTACAGTCAGAAAATAATTTTTTTTTATGAAACATCAATGTAGATCTCAATAAAATAAGGACTAGAAATTAATATCTCTATAAATATCTTATTGTTTTGCACAAATATTTCTGATAGGGATTTTTAGCTAAAATATTTTTACTGACAAAGACTTATAATTAATATTTTCTAAATTCTATTAAGGACTAATCCTTCAATATTTCTCTTCTTCCTCTTTTGCTATGGAGTTGGATCGATGGTCGACCTTTGGATCCGAACCTAGGCTTGAACTATTGGACAAGACATAACGTCAGTCTATTATCTTTCAGTTTGATTAAAGAAATGAACAGTGGTATGATACTATGAAGTATTTATATATCTTTTTAGAATTTCAAAATCGATGGCGTTGTTGAAGAGATAACTGAGCTCATAAATTAACAACAATGTACCAAAAAAAGGTGAAATATTCAGACATTGGGACTTCCCAGTAGGTGAAAGATCCATCTACCCACCTCTCCCAGTCCCATTGGATGTAACTCCTAATTCTCCCTCCCAACCCAACTAAATTCTGTCCCCTGCCAAGCAAAAAGAAGCTTCTTCTACAACAACTGGCTCGAAGAAAAATTCCCACCCAGGCTGGCACTTTCTAGACTCTCACCGAGTGACGAAGTTAGTTGCATGCCGCTGGAGAGGACGAGCATATTTCTGTTGCCTGGCCAACAAGATTGCGATTCCCCCGGTAGCTAACAACTGAACTGCTACTTTATGCCGTCTCGAGCGCTCAATTTAAAGAAACACCACGCCGCGTTGGATAACTCTAACACGCAAGGCAGGAGTCTGTTAGAACTCATGTCTATAGGTAGGAGGTTTCGATTTCTAGAGTACATGTAACTTCGAAATGGGTCACCAAAATTTTCGATCTATAATAGAATAGAACAATACGATATACGGAATTAAAGGCTATTAGATTCTGATCCAAAGACTCATCAACAGCAATTCTTGAACTTGCATATAAACTCCACCGGATGGAAGTTACTCGTTGCAAAAAAAAATAACACGCAAGGAAGGAAAGATATCTCCAGAAAATTTCTCTCTCTTTATGATGTCAAAAGAGAAATATCTATTGTAAAAATAATTTTGTAATAAGCTAATGTGGATTTCTCTTCGAGGAATATATATATTCTCATTTTTTTTGGGTATCCCCAGATTTTGAGTCCGCCAATTATACGTTAGAAGGAAGGGAAAAAAAGAGTACAATTCTTATGGCGGAGTACTGGTCACTCCTCCCCTTTTATTGGACTGCCAATTATACGTTAAAAGGAAGAAAAAAAAGAGAGTACAATTCTTATGGCGGAGTGGTCTGGTCACCCTCCCCCCTTCACTGTCCACTGCGCCAACTGATCAAAAAAAAATTCATGTGATTTATGCCATATCACCGCGACGTGAGGCTTGTCCGGGATTGCCTCGACAGTGACGGGGTTAATCCAACGATCCAGCTAACTAGTTGCCCGCTGGGTATCCGCTGCAAGCTGTTGTGTGTGAATAACTATGCCGGCGGCCGAGGGTAGATCGCCACAAGCTCTGGTATGTTTGGGGCCACACGCAGCGGATAAAGCAGGGTATTCTCCCTGTATTCCCCGGAATATGCGAATCTAGCTGGGATGGTGAGGGGAGGCATATGCGTCATAAGTAACCTTCAAAGCCGCCTTCATCTACGGCCTACGTCGCAGGGGATAAAGTGGGGCCCAGAGAGCTCCCCTTTGACAGTTTTTTATGTTGGATTTTGTCCTAAGATTGAAGTCCCATTTGTATATGGGCTTTGCAGTTAGATATACCGGCACGTCCAGATAATGAAGATCTTGGTTGGGTCGATCGGTTAGAATTCTTATTTTAAAGTAGGAGGTCTCGAGTTCGATTCCGGGGGTGGAGGATTTACCTGATTTACATGCAATCTTCGAGGTGTGTAGATCCGAACTTTTTTCAGTCAAGTGGGATAAGGGTAATACAGATACACGGAAAGTAGGAGCTACCAAGTCCTAATCTTGAGTTCACGAATACCAATCTATGAGCCCACGAAACCACACGGGGCGAGATTTTCTCGTTACAAAAAAAAAGAAGACATGTCCAGATAATGAAAATATATTATTTAGACTTAAATCATTAATACCTATTAAGATTTTATTATGAGTAGAATCTTAACTCGAGTTTAGACTTAAATCATTTTGAAGTAGTAGCTCCAGGTGCGTCTAACGTGTTTCTCTCTCTAGATTTTAGAGAGAGAAGCTCTGCAGTTTTTTCCTTTAGGGTTTGCTTCCGCCGCCGCCCCATCTGGGGGCAGGCGGCTGCTCGTTCCTTACCTGCATGGCGTCAGATCCGCCCCATGGGTTGCATGCACATCACAAGGAGGAGGTGATATTCCTGCTACGTCTACAACTCGTATGAGCTATGCCCAGATGATAACAACGACGAAACCCCAACCAGCGATCAAAATAGGAGTAATACCTACTGCTTTCACTGATCAAGGTGAGCCGGCAACTTTCTTTTCCAGGAGGAGCTTCTACTATCTACCAAGCCCTTGCAGCTTGCTATCATTGCTAGCTAGATGCTCCTATGGTTGATATTCAATACCAGAAATCAAGTCCTGCCTTACTCAACGTTTGGGTCTTAAAAGTGGCTTTATTGTTAGCATCCTGCATCAACGCCATCTGTTATTCAGGTTTGAGGAACATGAAGATTTTTTGAAGGTTATCTTGCGAAGAAGCTTATTTATCAAAGGCCTGCTCTTTCCTTTCTTTAGATGGGAACCAAACTTGATTTTGAATCAGACCCTACCCTCATCCCCGTGTGGATGGGTTTCCCCTTACTTCCTGTAAATTTTTACTACGATGATTTCCTAAAGTCCATTGCTGGAAACGTGGGGCAAGTCCTACGCATACATGAATCAACTAGTGCTCTTACCCAGACTCAGGAAGCCCTTGTCTGTGTTGAACTCGATATTCAGAAGCCTAGACTGGCTAGGATCTGGATTGGTTGTAATAATGATGGCTTTTGGCAACCTGTTAACTACCATCGAGTTCCTTCTCTTTGTTCGTTCTGTCGGAAGCTTGGCATGTGGAAGATGAGTGCACCAAAAAACAAAAGAAAAACTATGCCCTTCTGGTTCCACACACAGATATTATTCCTTTGCCTGCTGAACACAGGCATGCCAAGCCCGTGTGGCACCAGAAAAATAAGGTTCAGCCGAAGGTCTTCTATCAACGACGAACCATTTTGATGCTCTGACTGTTGATATGGATAATGATATTCGAGTAAACCAGGAAGAACTACCTCAAGATCCCGTTGAAGAAGTGCGTCCTTCAAATGTCGCAATCCAGAAAGTGCATGCTACTATTCCCAGGTGCATGATGCTGCATGCAACGAGGATGTGTTACACCATCCTGGTGATTTTGCCTCCGGGGAACGATTACACCATCCTGGTGATCTACATCATCGTCACGTCCATACTCCTGACGTGCATGATACTACTATTCAGGAGCTTCATAAGCATGCAGCGTCGACATTTTACAAGGTACTTCTCCTAACGATGATTCTGCCTCGGGACGCCGCTTCATAATTCCGGTGATTTGCACCATCCTAAGCTTGTGGCCTCCATCGTGGGATTACCTATGTCTACTGTTGATTGTTCACTGATTGCTGAAGGACAAGCTATAGGGAGATTGCTACATCTCATACAAAAGATATTAACCACCACAATCTACTGTGGCTGAGCAGGCCAAGAACCAGATCGAAGGCTAAGGCTGTGGATACACCTTCTGGCTATTGTTCCTCATGAATTATTCTTCCATTTTTTGGAATATCAGGGGAGTTGCTAACCCAGCCTCTAGGCGGCACCTTCGTCATTATGTCGGAGACATCACCCAATGATTATTGCTATCTCAGAACCTATGATCCCTTATCACCGTGCTGATGTTCTTTGTAAGTCCCTCAGATGCATGTTGTGGCTGGTAATGATGGGGACAGCTCTAAAATTTGGGTCTTCTGGCAGGAGGAGGCTAACTTTGAGGTCGCTAATACCTCAGATCAACATATCACATTGGTTAGTAAAGTGGGGACGAAATCTGTTGCTATTTACTATTGTTTATGCTTCATGCAACTATAGGTTACGCAGGCATTTGTTTGATGTTCTGTTGGCCTTTTCTTCGCAAATATCTACTCCTTGGCTGGTGGGGGGGGGGGGGATTTCAACTGCATTTTGAGCCATCTGAAAAATTGGCGGAGCCTTTTCTAACTTATCCTCCATGGTTGATTTTAATGCATTTATCTCTGCATCTTCTTTGGTTGACGCTAGTTTCTCAGGTTCTCCTTTTACTTGGTCCAATAATAGAATGGGTTCGGCGTCTGTGAAAGCCAGACTAGATCGTGTGTTGGTTTCTCTTCCACTGGAATAATTCTTTACCAGATTTTTCTGTGTTGCATCTGCCTAGGGGTTCGTCTGATCATGCTCCTTTACTATTATCCTTGAAGAATTTTGAGAAGGCCCCCACTAGATTTGTTTTCCAATCAATGTGGACTACTCATGATACCTTCCTAGATCTGGTTGGGAAATAGTGGAGTGCTACTACATGCTGGCATCCTAATCTACTTGTGAAGTTGCAATACAAGTTGAAATCTTTGAAGTCTGTTCTTAATCATGGAACTTTGATACTTTTGGTAATGTTATTGCTATAGTAACATAGGTTGGCTCCTGCCGAGGTGACCTCTAAGGTGCTCCTCCAATGTTACTGCTATAGTAACATAGGTCGGCTCCCACCGAGGTGACCGCTGAGGCGCTCCTCGCCAGACTGAGTCGAGACGACCAAGCCGATGAATCCCTTTTGAGGCGCGCTTGGCCGATGTATGACGCTGCTCTCGAGCTCACGACCTGACCTGCAAAGCCCGCTGAGTGGGCTCGGTGGGGAGACCTCCGATGCTCAAGTCAGTTGCTAGCTAAGCAGAATGGCCTAGCGTGGGGGGAGAATAGCATACCTTTGCCAGTGGAATGTCTACCCTTATATAGTATTAGGACATGTATGTGTGAGCTGGATGAGCTGCCAATCTCGCTGGGAGTTACCGAGATTCTAGCCGGATTGGGCGCCGTTACTTCCCTGCCAAATCGCGATGATCGTGGCTGCCACTTGTAGACCAGATCGTCGAGATCGTGGTCTTAATGGCCGTGATTTACGGTTCCATAATTCTTGGTTATCACCTCATTCGTCTACTGACCTCGTGAGAGTTGTGATCGGGCACGTAAGGGCGCCAAGCTATAGGTTGGTGTGGCCCGAGCTTTGACAACCCGAGGTGCTCGATCGGAGACGACAAGCTTTTGTTTGAGGTGGATTCACAAGAGACTGTTTAGGCCGAGCTGTTAGAGGGCCCGAGACGCATAAAGAACTGACGCATCATTTCGTCAGTCTCGTGGACTCTTTGGAAAGTTCTGATAACAAGGTCGACCTCATCCGAGTTTGCGGCCGAGCCGAGAGGAACTGGAGGCGGGTCTGTCGGGCAGCTAATGCTTGATGTGGAACATCGGATCCTACCTTTACATGAGGTCGGCTATACCTGTTTGGAAACCTCCGTATCACTGGCCCCCTAGGTTCATGCCGGACCGTGCACGCGGGCCGAGGTGAAGCTAAATCTTCCTACTGGGAGCACGTACCCTGCCATGTGGCTTGGCTGACACCCGTGGCCTGTCAGGATGCCATGCCACCCTGTGGTTAGAAGCCGCCCTGTCGTAGGGGTGCGTCACGGCCTTGTCAGAGCCACTGATCATCGCATCGCCTGACAGGCCACCGCACCTCACTCCGTAGGCCGTGCCGTTGTACTTTCGCCACCCATCTCCCGAGCGCTATCATGGCGCTCTTCGCTGCCTGTGCTGATCAGAATCTGAGGGGTCGGTCCCACGACCAATCTGGCGGTGATACATGGGCAGATCTTGACCATTTGTCTTGGGAGTTGGCTTTCTACCATTGGATTCGGTTGGCCCCCAGCTCTATAAATGCTAGGGTCTGCTGCCGAATGATCGCCCTTGTTCTCGTGCACGAGCATCTACCAGGTGACTTGCTGACGTGCTGACGACAGTTGCTCTGACGTCCCTCGCCTGAGCTTCAACCATTCCCGATCTCCGCTTGCTTCCTTTAGAGGTAAGCGATGTCTTTGAGTTCTGCATCTTTCTCATCTGGTCCTCGTCTCCACGAGGGCTCATCGTCTGGGGGTTCTCCTTCCGAGAACTCTTCTCACTCAGCAAGGGCGATTTCCTCTGATGGAACGCCCCACTCTCCTCGACCTGACGGCGAGCCGTCAGGCCATTTTGATGACTGCTTCATTGTTGATCCTGGGACTTACGTTCCCAAAGAGCCTTCCTCTCATACTTCTGGAGCTCATCAGCCAGCCGACAATGTCGCTGATGCTCAGTGGAAAACTAGCGACGAGGCCCTCGCATGGATGAAAACTCACCTCAGACTAGTGTTTTCGGAGGGTTACTCCATGTATCACTCGAATCAACTCTGTGCTCACTACGTAGCAGAGGTGGAGTTTGTATTTATGTTGAGGCCGTCCGAGCTGGCTTCCGCCTCCCATTGCATCCTTCATTATCCTTGTCCTCTTCAAGTTGGGAGTCACTTCGTCGCAACTGATCCCCAACTCATGGAGGTCGGTTGTCTGCTTCCTGGCAGTCTGTGCTCTGCTAGGGTCCTTCCGACCACACGTCTTTTCTTTTATTGCTTCTCGGTCAAAGCTTTCGGGGACTGGCTATATTTTGCAGCTCGGTCCGGACGGCAAATCCTCGGTCGAATGCCTTCTTCTGTTCACAACTGGAAGAGGCAGTTTGTTTTTATTCATAGCCCGGCAGGGTGGCCATTTCCAACCACCTGGACGGCAGTGAATGTTCACCAAAAAGCCTACCGAGCTCCAAACCTCATCGAATCCGAGCTCACGGAGTTTGACTCTTTACAGGTGCTGGATCCACTCGACTTGTTTCGGCTCGACGGGTTGTTCAAATTGATTGTCAAGGCCGATATAGGCCATTCTCTTTTCGTCGCTACCTTTACGCTACGTGAGATTTGAAAACTGACCAACTGCTTTCTCTTGAAGTGATGGCCGACAAGGGCAAGTCGTCGGTTGCTCCCGACGTCGGCCAAGGGAAAGGGACCTCTCTCACTAACTGAGCAACACAGAGGTTCACGGGGCGTGGTAAGAAGAGCGCTATAAGGCATCGAAGCGTCCAAGGGAGGAAACCGGTGACTCAGATCATCAGATGAGGAGGATCGTCGGATCCTCGACCGACGTCATCTCAGGATGAGGGCATGAGCTGTCGATGGAGCAGCCGACCACCGATTAGCATGTCGTGAGCCCCAACCGTCATTAGAGCTAGCGGAGGAGCCTTCTGCCACTGAATGGGCTCGTCAAGAGACCTCGGAAAGAACGCTGGCCCAATCCTCGGCCAAGCGATACAACGAGATTGTGGAAGAGTTCTACGGTTCCATACAGACCCAGCTGGGCCTGGTGGGGCCTTGTTCAAGAAGGTCGAGAAGTCCCAGTTGGCGGCCGATCAACGAGTCCTTGAGGCCATGAATAAGGCCAAGGAGTCGGGAAAGGGCAGGAGACGCCGAGAGGCTCCTAGACGCGGAGCGTTGAAGGCGAAGAGAGCCGAGGAAGATGCTGCTCGGATGACATAGTCGTAGAGGAGCTCAAAGAGGTTCTTCGCACGAAGGAGGAGTTGCTTGACGCGGCCAAGGCTCAGAGCTTGAAGCTGTCCGAGGAGGAGCGCGAAAGGTTATCGAAGAGTACCGTGACTCCACAGAGCTGAATGAAGAGGTCGACAAACTTCTCAGAGCCGGATACGACCATTGCCTCAAGAGCATCCGAGAACTCTATCCTGAATATGATTTGTCGGGTCTGGAAGAGGCCGGGGACGAGGCCACTGAAGATGCTGAGTGCGGCCAGGCCGCAGCAAATGGGTCGCTGGCTGCTGCGGCCGAGGAGGTTCATGGCGACATTGTCGAGACTGTTGTCTCTCCGACCAAGTTGCTACCACCGAGACTCAGGTTGTCGCCTCCGATGAGGTCGTGGTTGATTGAGTGCCTCTTATTTGTACACGGCAGCTAGCACCCACTATGTACCTCATTATTAGTAAAAGAAACTTGCGCCTCTTTTGTTATCGTTTGTTTTTAACTGATTGCCGTCGTTTGTTTCTTCCAAAAATACTTCTGATCGTCGTCCTCGCGAATGAACCGACCAGTTATGGGTACTCTGATAACTCGTCGTTCTGGTGATGCGACCAGTCCCGATATGAACGTATGGTCGCTTAGCCTCAAAGACCGTAAGGTAATCGCTCATCTTTGGTCGTAGCGCACTTTTTCGGACGTTTGTCAGACGTCGTCACAGTCCCTGATGAGGGCCATTGAATGAGAAATGAGAGAAGAATGAAAGCTTGAATGCAGAACACTTGAGAAGAATCTTCTTATGCTTTGTTGTGATTATCTCTCTCTTCATCAAAGCCTCCATCTTCTTATACATCCTTCTGAAGAAGATTGTTGGAGATCTGTTGAGGCTCCTAATCATTGCTCTTCTTCTTTTTCTTCTGCTCTCACTTGTATCTAATGGCTTCTTCTTGTCCCTACTAGTTATTTGGAGCAGAAGAGTGTCTTCTTATACATGTTTCCAAGGTCTTTTGCTGTGTCTAACGTTTTGCTTAATGATAGCATTGGACACCTACAAACATTTAATGCATGGAAAAGAATGTTAGGTAAGAGAGGTTATGTGTCCGTCAGCCCATACATCTTCCATATTTCTTGCTGACAGCTTGTTATGTTAGGTAGGAGCTTTTTGTTTGTCACAAAAGAAGGAAATTTGAAATTTCATTGGGCGCCAAAACATTTTGTTCACTAATCGGTGTAGACAAGAGTAAGTCTTCAGACATTGGTGCAAAATATAACTAAAAGACATTTAATTCCACCAATCGATGCGTTTGAAGCCATATAAACACCAATCAGAATGTAAACATCATCAATTAGAAGCTACATAATAACTTGTTCACTAATCGAAATAATTTAAGTCAAGTGTTTAATAATCGGAACAATTATAGCATTAATCAATGCATTGTTCACAAATTGGAACATTTTAAGTCAAGTATTCACTAATCGGAACACTTATAATATCAGTTGAAACACTACTGAACCTTATGTTTAGTAATCAAAACAATCATAACACCAATCGGTGAGATAGGCAAGTGTTCACTAATCAATATGTGGTTCATTAATTGGAAGGCAAGTGTTCACTACTCGGAACAGACGATTATTCTATAATCGAAACACTGCTTCTTTAATAATCGGTATGAAACTTTTCTTCACTAATCGATGGAAGGTTTCTTCAATAATCGGTATAAACTTGTTCTCTAACTGATAGACAACTTTATTCAGTAATCGATGGTAACTAAAGCAGTAATAGAAATTTTTATTTGTTATACATAAATACCTTAAAAAATATTATAAATATATTCACAATATTTATAAGTTTAGTTATTACCAAAATAAATAATCACAATATTCACGAGTTTCAGTTATCACCAAAACATAGAGATAAATATATGAGAGTGGTTCAACAATCTCTCCCTTTTTAGTGGTCACAAAACTCATGAGAATTATCTGAAATGAATTTTCAATGCAATTACTGATCATAAAATTTAGAGATATCACCCTTTTTGTCAATAGCCAAAAGGAATTTCTTACCATTTTGACATTCTTTTCTTTCAGTTTGTGTGGAGACTTCTTATCATTTCAATTGTGAGGGAATGGTTTAATGATGACTATCATGAAGGTATTCTCTCTCCCTTTGAAGCTTACATGCTGGCAGATTTTCTCCCCTGCGTGTGTGAGGCTCCCCTAACTTGTTACTTGTCAATCTTCACACATTCTCCTTGTCGGTCGACCTATGGGCATCATTTGTCGATGTGCCCTCCATGTCTGTCGACTTCTTACCATATCTGTCGACCTGTGAATTGTGTGTGTCGACTTCTTACCATATCTGTCGACCTGTGAACTATGTGTGTCGACTTCTTACCATATTTGTCGACCTATGAACCTTGTCGGTCGACCTATGCTTTGTTTGTCAACAACTAGACTTAGGTCTTTTTTTTGGTCGGTCAACCAATGAAATTGAATTAATAATAAAGAGAAACAAAATGTACAATAGAAAGCTATAAGGTTCCAACAACCCTATAGACCTAAAAGGATGTAAGAAAGGGAAGATGACACCACAAACCGATGTCAGTCTTCTAGAAAACAAAGGAAAAGAGTCATTGTGACATCACAAGCTGATGACTACAATGATTTATTATTTTGGATATTGAATCTTTTACATAAAGCATTAGACCGACCAGTAATTCCCTGAGGGTATGGAATTGATTCCATACGAGTCCTACCATCCTGATGATGAGGAGAGTAGTATGAATGGCTGAGGTCTAAATACCATCAAATGTTCTGCTGCACCTCTCTTTCCATATCCACCAGATGGTGGCCCGAAATAGACGACGAGCCAAGGAAGTACCAAATCCATCAGCTGTAAAACTTAATCTCAAAGAGTGAATTTCTGCTAGAAGACTTTGCCTGGCTTCCTGCGAATATTCAGCTTATGAAGGATGTCCCCCAAACTGAGATAGAATACATGCATTGGAAGAATAAGTGGTCTTCACATTCTTCTGCAAGACAACAAAGAATGCATCTACTGGAAAATTGAAAACCTCTTTTCCTCAGGTTGTTGCAAGATGGCCTGCCAACATGTAAGAGAGAACCGAGGACAGTTGTGCTCTTCCAGACCCAATCAGCCCAACCCACCGGCTGATGCTGCTCCCGAAGAATGTTCTAGACTGCACTAGTGTAATCTACCATGATTCCAGTAATGGAGTCACTGAGCTGCAGGTTTATACTTTGAATCAGAGGCCAGATATCTAACATCTCAATAGAAGTCAGAGTAGGCAAACTCCACTGGCCATTATGGATGAAAGAAGCACAGGTTATAGAAGAGTAAAGGCCGAGCTGCTGGCGAATTCTATCACCAACCATCAATAGACACTTTTTCCATAGATCCAAGGATCATAAAAAAACTAAGCTGGCTGTTAGAAGCTCCAACGTTATACACAATATGCTGAAGAATCCAACGACGCTGCTTTAAGATACCTTTCCACGCCGAAGAGTGACAGAACGCTGTTGAACTGACCATAAGGATTCCTTCTTCAGGTACCTTTGATAAACCCAGCTCACCCAGAGGCTGTTGTTGTTTTTGCAGATATCCCACAAATTACCAGTTCACAAGCCAAGTTCCAGTCCTGCAGCTGCCTAATACCCAGGCCGCCTTCTTTCTTGGGTCTACACATGTTCTTCCATTTAACCATATAGATCGATGGTTAGAATGCCCTTGCCAATAGAAGTTGCAGAGAATTCTCTCAATTTCCTTAATAACACCTGGAGGTAATAAGAAAGAGACTGACCAATAGATAGAGTAGGATGATAGCACAGATTTAATAAGTTCTAATCTCCCAGCCCGAGATAGAAGATTGGTCTTCCACGATTCAATTCTCCTATTGATTTTGTCAATAATGGGTTGGCAATGAGACCGCTTGAGAGAGCTACAACTAGACTTAGGTCTGTCGACTTAAACTATTCCAAAAGCTTTTCTAGAAAGCTTATTCATGGAGCATGGCTTCATCTATTGACTTGTGCATTTAACTATCGACTTCTTCTTATTGGATTACCACTGTTGGTGCTTGATCTTGTTGTTTACTTACCATATCCATTCATTTTGTTTTTGTCAAGTCTTAAAAATTTCACCTATATTGGTCTTACAAAAAGAAGCTTGCAAGAAATTTTTTAGCGGTACCATAAACAAGAATTAAGAACTATATTAATCTATGACTACTCCCTCTCAGACTTGACTGAAGTGAAGAGTGGACAGTCACCAATGCCTTGAGCATCCACTGTCCATGATGCTTTAAGACTATCTAGCAAATAAATCACTCAGAAATAGGTACCTAAATTCTTTGGGTTCTTGAATGTTGGATGCACAAAAATAGCCTTTAGGAATCCACATTAAGTGCCTAGTGGTGCAAGAATTTACTGTGTATCCTAACTTATTACAGTGTAAACAACAGTGAATGTAATTTATTTTTTAGGATTGAACGTTCTTGCAATGTTTGTTTAACATATGTTTTTCAAGAGTCTTTTTCTTCTGAGTCATATCATTTTTAGTTTCTTTTACAAATTTTGGCATTGGATATTTATCTAGATATTTAATTTATTTTTCAAGAGGTTTATATCCAATTCCTTATTTATTGTTGGACTTTGAGCCTTTTAAACAAAGAGCTAGAGATGTTTTTCTTTTTGTTAATCTTTTGACAAATTCTTTTAAGTACGCATTTTCTTCAGTTAGAGGATTTAGTTTTCTTCCAATTCATGTTTCAAGGCATTACTTTCCAAGTCTAATATCTTATTATCCTTGTTCTTTAAATCTTCACATAAAAGATCATTATTATAAGTAGTTTCTTTTAACTATTTTTCCAATTGTTCCATTTCAGATTTAAGATTAGAGTTGATATTATGCAAACAAGCAAAATTGTTTTTCAAATCTTTAATTCTTTTATAACATCTTTGTGTTTTTGGGAAATTTCATTAAAAATCTCATCTAAATCCTCTGAATTTGAATCTAAATCAGTGCAAGAGTTGAGAAATATGTCAGATTGTACCTCATCTAGTCCTACCATGAGGGCTAGATTCACTTGCTCATCTTCAGAATCTAAACTTGAAGAATATGTAGAAGATACTTCTTCATTGTTCCATATAGCTGTCATAACTTTCCTCTTGAATTTCTTGTGCTTCTCATCTTCTCTTTTTATCTTCTCGAATTTTTCTTATTGACCAGATCTTCTGAGCTTTGGACAATCTGGCCTTAGATGTCCAGGTTGTCGACATTCATAGCAGACTGGTTCTTTCTCTGATCCTTTTTGATATATTCTTCTTCTTCTTTAGAATCTTCTGAGCTTTTTTTTTGGTAATGATACCGGAATTTTGTATTAATAGCAATAGGTAAATACGTACAAGGTGGATCCATGCTACCACAATCTAGCAGCTATGGACCCGAAGTAGAAGCAAGCAACACATAGAAAGGTGCTAAAGAAAACAACGAAGGAAGCACCACCTTACAAGGAGGAGAAACTAAGTTCTTCTAATGTTGAAGTTCCTGAGTATTCTATTGGACCTGTGGGAAGGAGTAGTCGCCTGAGCCTTGGCCTCAGTAATGATTTGCACATCAGCAAGAACAGAAAGAAGAACTTGAACCTTGCTTCTGGATTTTGAATCAAAAATTCTAGTACATCTTTCCTTCCAAATCCACCAAAGAGCCGCTCTAAAGGTAGCGAAGGCCACACAAGTCCATCTCCATGACCATGGAACTGGACATTAAAGCTTCACTTTCAGCTAGAATAGAGTGCCTAGGCCGCCTATGAATACCCAATCTTGTCAACAGCTGAGTCCAAATCCAGGAGGAGTAAGAGCATTGAAAGAAGAGATGGTTAACATACTCATCATGCGTTTTACACATGATACAGATATTAGACCACATAATCCCCTCCTTTGAGAACATCAAAAGTTGGATACCGCCCAACATGACCTGCCACGCATGAACAGACTGCTTCTGAATAGTAGGCCTCTTCCATACAAGATGGAACCAAGTCACTTTAGGTAAATAGTTCTCTCAGATCGTGAATATAACTACTGCTAATAGGCTTATTATGATTCCTCCAGACAATAGAATCTCACAATTAGCATGTATGGGAATGCTAAGTATTCGAGGCCAAAGATCAATCATCTCTCTAGAGTTGGGGTGGGCAAGCACCATCTACCATCATGAATAAGGATACTTACAGTAGCATTAGCAGGTAAACCAAGCAAAAATCTGATATACTCACCCCCTAAGGAATTAACTGATTCCCCATCTATCCATGGATCTTCCCATAAGTGAACAGTGTCCCCTTTACCAATCTTGTAGGACACTTTTGTTCTCATCCAATCTCTGACCTGCAGCATGCTCTTCCATGCATGAGAATGATAAGTTTTTGTTTAGCCGACCAGATAGATTCCTTCATGAGATATCTGTTCCTCACCCAAAGAGCCCATAAGGTATCCTGATCAGAGAGATCCTCCAGAGTTGCATAGTAAGCATAGCTGAATTCCAGGTTGCAAGTCTGCGCAGACCCATACCTCCCTCATCTTTTGGCCTACACAACCAGTCCCACCTTATTAAATGGAAAGGCTTATAGTCCCAGAAGCATGCCAAAAAAAAGTTTCGAAGTCATCTCTCAATATCACCAATCAGCCTTTTGGGAAGAATGAAAGAGATGGCCCAATATAGAGCTAATTCAGAGTTGATTAATCAATTCCACCCTACCAGCTTTAGAAAGCAATCTGGTTTTCCAAGAGCAATACGGTTAGTGATTTCTGAATGACTGGAGCACAATGCACAGTAGTCAAATTAGTGGAAAACAAAGGCAGCCCCAAATAAGTTGAAGGTAAGACTCCTTCCTGAACCCCCAACTCATGAAGAATAGCATGCTTGTGGCGGATGGCTGCTCCAACAAAACCTTGCTCTTAGCAATTCAGTTGCAACCCGGAGTAACTATGAAAGTCCTTTAAGATATCAGAGATACACCGAGCCGAAGAGATGTTAGACTTAAAGAAGAGAAGCAAATCATCAGCAAAAATGAGATGTGAAATCTTGACCGAACCAAAGGATGG
Organism: Colocasia esculenta; assembly: GCA_014218235.1. Taxonomy (NCBI): domain Eukaryota; kingdom Viridiplantae; phylum Streptophyta; class Magnoliopsida; order Alismatales; family Araceae; genus Colocasia; species Colocasia esculenta. The sequence goes on from JACBKR010000415.1 coordinate 61,755, forward strand.
AACAAGTAAAGAGCCATTTTCCACCTTTTCCTCAATAAGTTTGATAGCCCCTCCATGGCAATACAGAAGAGGTAAGGAGATAGTGGATCTCCCTGCCTTATACCATTAGAAGAAGCAAAATAGCCACAGGACTACCGTTGAGCAGCACCGAGAAGGAAGCAGTATTAATAAGTATCGCAATCCAATCAACCCATTGGATAGGGAAACCCATCTTTCTCAGAATATGCAAAATGAAATCCCGGCTAATAGAATCAAATGCTTTCCGAAGATCCACCTTCATACAAATGATGTTACCACGGTGCTTGGAATGAATATCTCTAACCAAATCATTAGCTAGAAGAATGCTATCTTGGATCTTGCGGCCCTTGATAAAAGCAGACTGATTATAGCTAATAAGATGAGGCATAAGCTTTTGCATGCGTTAGCCATCAGTTTTGCAATAATCTTGTAAAGAAAATTGCACAAAGAGATCGGCCTAAACTGGTCGAAGGAATCATTGTATCATTTTTTGGAATAAGAGAAATGAAATGTGGTTTACCTGACGCAGCCAATGCCCACCATTGAAGAAATAATGTACAACCTCCAAAACATCTTTACCAATAATGTTCCAACCACAGCTGATAGAAATCTGAGGGGAATCCATCTGGCCAGGGCTCTTATTTTTCGGAGCACTCATAACAACATCAGTAATCTCTTTGTCAGTGAAAGGCCTCAAAATGAAAGTACGGTCCTCATCAGAGAGAACTTTAGTGGGCTGAAAGTCCGAATCTCATAACTCTTCTGCTGATTAAGAAGGCCGTAGTAGAATTCAGAAGCATGGTTCTTCAATTGCTGCATGTCAGAGGTCTCTTGCCCATCGGGCAGTCTACATCTTCGGATAGTGTTAATCATGCGCCTTCCTTTAATGCTAGCATAGAAAAACTTCGTATTATCATCAGAATTAGTAAGCCAATGCTGCTTCGCTCTTTGCTGAGCAAAAGCTCCCTCCATTTTCAAACAATTAAGATAGTCTTCCCGAGCCTGATTTTCGTTGTGGATAAGATGGTCATTCAGAGGATCATCAGCTAAATGACCTTGAGCTTTATGTAAGATATCACTAGCATGAGACACTTGTGATGGATAGGCCAAACTCTTCCCGATTCCACACCTTCAGAGCTAACTTAACAGCTTTGAGCTTCTTGAAAAGGACAAAAAGCGGAGTTCCCTGAATTTTAGTATTCCAAGCACCCTGAACAATGGAGCGAAAGGAAGCATGCTGCGCCCACATATTGTAGAATTTGAAAGGCTTGGGACCACCCACGACTGCATCTTCAGTGTTGATAGTAAGCTGAGCATGGTCCGAAAGTAACTGATCACCATAATGGACAAAACTATCAGGAAACGTGTCTATCCACGAGCGGTTGATGAGAGCTCGATCCATTCTACAAGCATTCTCCTTGCACCAGTTGAACGATTGCACCAAGAAAGAGTGTTACCCACACTTTTCAAATCAAGAAGAGAAGAAGAATCAATACAAATGTTGAAGTCTCTAAGCACAGAAGCGGTCAAAACACGCCCACCAATCTTCTCTTGAGGATACCGAACACTGTTGAAGTCACCAACGACCAGCCAAGGCAATGTAATGGAAGTAGATAGCATCATAATATCACGCCACAAAGTCTGTCTTTCATAAGACAAATTAGAACCATAAACAGCTGTTAACTGAACCATACTACCAGAGGTAATATCGGTGCAATCCAAGTGAATTAACTGGGCAGTAGATTTGACACAAGAAATGTGGACCGAATTAGCATTCCAAAGCACCCAGATGCGCCCTCCATGTGATCTTTGTAGTTATGTAACATATTAAGATGAGGAGCAATAGAAAGCCTTCTACTGACCAGTTATCCATTCTGACTTTAGTCTCAAGTAAGATCACCACATCAGCTCTAGAATGAGAGATTGAGTTTTTAACAGTCAATCTGTGAGCTCTCTTATTTAGACCCCGCACATTCCAAGAGGTTACCTTCATTATTGAGTGTGTGAGAGTGAACGAATCAGAGCTTGAAGCTTATCCATTTTGTGATCAAAAGAGGGATTATAGCCACGTCCTCCTCCATAGTCTTCTGCATGGCGCTGCATGGAAATCTCCCCACATTCCCTTCCAGTTATAGTAACTGTATGGCGGTGCATGAGAGCGTCCTCCTCCTCTTCAATAGGATTAGAAGTTGCTTTATTTCTTTCCAAATGAGCCGATTGCATATGATAGGAAGGGCTAGATATGTCCACCTTGCTGCGCATGTCACTACTCACCTTCTTTCCTTGGTTAACACTAGGAAGAATAGGAATTTCCTTCGCTTGGTCACGCATGATCCCACTTGTATTTTGAAAATTCTGCCTTCCTTGGTTAACACCAGCAGAAGAAGGAATTAAGGAAGTACTTGAAATGTGCAACTCACTAGAATAGGAGTGTTTCCTTGAAGCATACCATCCGCATGAGAATTTTCTCCAATCATCCCCACCTCTTTTTGCATCGCCCCACCTTTGTTAGCTAAGCTAACTATAGTTTGAAGATGCGCATCTCCTTTGGCCCCACTTACCGGAATGTGATGATCTTCTCCATTAGAACTTTCCAATTCTTCCAAAATTGAAAAACGATTTTGAACATGTGTGGAAACCTCCACCATCGCCGAATTGAGAGGTTGCATGCGTTGTGGATGCTGCGCCTGCTTTTGCAATTCCTGATTCTTTGGTCGCCATTCTTTCTTAGTCACTTTGGTACCCGCCTTGCACTCTCCATTACCATGGCCAAAGGAGTTACACTCCTTACATACCGCCGGCTTCCACTCATATTCAACAAGAATGTTATCAAGGAGCCATCAGCATTCTGTATAGCGACCTGAGAAGGGAACTCCGCATGCACGTCGGCCAGAATACAAACCCTCGCAAAATGAAGCCTCTTCCTCGCAGCTGTCAAGGTATCCATATGCAAAGGGCGACCAAGGATGCTGGCAATCTTGCTTAGCCCTCTAGCAGTCCACCATCGCAATGGAAGACCAGGAAACTTCACCCAGACGGGTATACTGCTAAGAGATTCCTTCTCCATTTCAAGATCCGGAGTCCGTCTTCGAAGCACCAATGGATGTCCCCGAATGCACCAAAACCATCAAGAGCACTCTTCAGATCATCCTCCTGATTGAAGACCACGAGGAAGAACCCTCCATCTCTCAACAGAAGCTCAACCTCTCCCTTTGGTTTCTAGAAGTTTGTAATAAAAGCATGAAGAGCAGAATAAATCGGTTTCATACCAACACAATAGCCCATGATAGCATACCTCCATGATTGTAACAGATCATCAACATCCTCCCCCTCAAAGATGGCGTACTTCTTCTCCTCATGACGACCAGGTTCTATGAACTCCAACATACCATCTTGCGCAAATGCTCCTCCTCCGATGGCTCCTCCAAACAAAGAAGACCAAGGCTTCCGAACTTGGGATACTCGAGAACGGGATGCCCAGGAGCTTTCCTCTGGTTCGAACGCCCTCTAGAAAGAGTCTGAGATGCAAGGGAATCACCTTGTGGGAGAATACTCTCAGAGAGAGAGGTTCTTCCCGCGGTGATCACAGGGCCATTGGAGGCACTCGGAGGATTGACCTCCATGCGCCCCCCAGGGGCCAACCCACAGAACCTCAGCACCTCCCGCAAAAAACCCAGAGCTTCTCTCACTAGAAAAGTCTAGAGAGGATCTGATCCATCTACATCCATCACTATCTTTAGAAGCTTTGACAGAACTTCATCTACATCACTATCTTTAGAACCTACATTTTTTGAACTAGAGGAAGAAGAAGTGGAAGGAGCAGCTATGACTTCGAAAGTATTAGTAACTCATTTATTAGATGGGATTTCAGATATCTGTCCATGCACTACAAGAAAATGCGCAAATAGAGACCGATTTTGAGACCGAAATTTTCGGTCACAATTCGGTCACAAATCTGAGACCGAATTGAGACCGAATAATTCGGTCTCAAAATTGAGACCGAACTTTATTCGGTCACCATTCGGTCTCAGATTTCTGACCGAATTGTGACCGAAAATTTCGGTCTCAAATCTGAGACCGAATTGTGACCGAATAAAATTCGGTCTCAGCTGTATTGTTTATTGGTTTAAATGATTGAGACCGAATTTTATTCGGTCACAATTCGGTCTCAGATTTGTGACCGAATTGTGACCAAATATTTCGGTCACAAATCTGAGACCGAATTGTGACCGAATAAAATTCGGTCTCAGAATCATTGTTTATTGATTTAAATTATTGAGACCGAATTTTTTTCGGTCACAATTCGGTCTCAGATTTGTGACCGAAGTATTTGGTCACAATTCGGTCACAAATCTGAGACCGAATTGTGACCGAAAAAAATCGGTCTCAATAATTTAAATCAATAAACAATGACTTTGAGACCGAATTTTATTCGGTCACAATTCGGTCTCAGATTTGTGACCGAAGTATTTGGT